>OMOU01042536.1:0-11287 GCA_900312585.1 Malacocephalus occidentalis
GCCAGACAACTTTGAATTGTCCCAAAACATCTAGCGTGTACGCTGTACCAAAGACCAAAAACACTACCACCACCGTCAGTATGTTGAAGCTTAGACTTGACTTGAACAATCACTCCCATTGACAATCACGTTGTGAAAAAGGTATTGTTATCGTTATGATTAATAATACTCAAAGAGCTATTATTGCTGTTCTCAAGTAGTGAATGCAAGAATCTTTTCTGTGTGTGTGTGTGTGTGTGTGTCTGTCCTCCATCCTTGTTATACTATCATAACTAGCTGTCATTCTGTTGCATGTGTGCATATGTGGGTGTGCTTTTTTTCAGGAAGCTAACAAAATGACCAATACAGACGCCAGGGAGTGTGCACATACAGACAGAGAAAACATCCCTCCATGCAGACCCATGTGTGATGCGAGTTGTGAACAAATTGTTTATTTACTGTTGAGCAATTATTTTGTTTTATGACTTTTTTTTATAAATGATATATTTTATTGTTTGTACTATATTGCCTAATGTACATAAATGCAAGGAATATTTCAGACGGACGTATTTGAACGTCTAAACCTCATCAGTGTTACTGTGTAGATTGTGGTACAGCGCCTCCAAGTGAAGCTGCCAGGCGGTCCATTTGCGTATCAATCTGGCTAAAAGGAAATGGCCTCCACAGTCTTTCCATTTCTAGTTTGCATCACGTCTTGCTTCAAAGGTGTTTCTTCGACCTATCGGCTTTGAGCATGTCTGCACATTTGAAGTACAAGAAACGGCCGTCTCAACTTTGTATCAAAAGAGGAAGCACAGCCATTGAAACGACGAGTGACAATCCATAGTGCATAGTGAGTTGAAAGCATTTCCAAATATTTAGTTTGTTATATGAAGGTAATGAAACTGCAATACATTTGTACTTGGTTTTAGTTTTTTGGTTTCTTTTTCCAAATGTTTCTTATTGGTGTGTACCTGATGTGGACAGCGATAACAATCATCTATTCGCCATGTTACCTTTTCTTTGTTTATAATGTGTTCCTATTAATATGTGTTATTTTGTACTGCATGGCGACAGTTATGAAGTAATTTTACCCCAGAATGTATAATCTGTCTATAATATGTGTGTGTTATCGTTATTGTCTATATGTTTCATGTTCAAGTATCTGTGTTCTCCAACAGTATTACAGTGCTACGCAACTGTGTGGCTGTCCAGCTATTATTCTTATTATTATAAATATTATTAGGATTATCATTGATGTTAATGTTGCTATTATTATTATTATTATTATTATTGTTATTATTATTACTACAGTGTTCATCATTATTGTCATTAGTATTAGTATTATCATTGTTATCAGTATTATTAATATCGTCATAATAATAATTATAATAATAATATAATTGTGAATATTACAAATTGTTGTTGACCTCTGACCTATGATTCGTCCAGTATACTTTAGCAGTATACATGTGCTGTGCTGGACTTTATACATCCTATACCATCCAAATGCACATTGGGTGCAAGAGTCCTTGAGTACTTTTCCTACAAATCTCACTCTAAAAGAACCATCTTGGTTGTTAGTAAGACACCCCAGGATATGTTTACTTGTTCTCATGTTAGTACAGTATTTTAGGGTTCGACATTTCTTGGACTTTCTCGCTGTAAATCCATGCCAGTCGTGCGACACCATGTAGCAAACTCCTTTGTGTCGTCACCATTGTTACCTTTAAAAAGAAAAGTGGCTTACAATCAATGAAAAATGTTAACGTTGGAAAAGTGACTTTTTCATGAGAGCTATATGAAAAATGTAGCACCAATATGTATCTGTACTTCATCAGAAGTACAAACTGTAGGAATATAGCCATTCATGTCCATGCAGAAGAGAACTGCAATATTTCACTTGACAGTGAAAGGTACAATCTGTAACCCAAATAAAAGAACAAATGTACTCACGCAAATGGGAATTATTTTTAATAAATGAGAAATGCAATGAGAAAACAAAATGGCAAAGAGACAGAGTATCCACACTGAGCATTGTCAGCAGTTGTTTGCTGATTGTGTTTTTATATGCAATCTAAATATAGAAGGACTGACCCTTTAAGAGCATCTCATGAGGATCTTCTGTGTTATGCTTCACCTTTGACAAAAGTCCAACAGTCCAATAGTGACACAAATATCTTGGTCACAATAGGACCAACCTCTAAGATTGTGAAGCAAACCCAACATCAGAGACAGCTCACTGGCTCCCCTCTGGCCTCGCTAGCTGTTCCCGACTCTTGTCTTTGTATGTGTGTGGCGTGAGATATCTCTGCTGTATATACATTCTATTGGCCAGTGTTTCTCAAATTGGGTACGTCGTGTACTCCTAGGGCAGAAATGTCATCATGCAACCCGTGAGCTGATCCAATCCGGCCCGGGAAGCAATTTGATCAAATGTGTTGATTTCTTATAGTTTGTGGGAGTGTGTGTCATTGGTGGCTGGCTTAATTGGCCTCACCTGGCCCAGTTAGAGTCTGGGGGGGGGGGCTGCAAGCCTGTGGCGCATTGGCTAATCAGTGCGCCACAGGTTAAGTCAGCCACCAGCACACACACTCCGGAGAGAGCATTAGCATGCTAGTAAGTACCATCTGCTCTGTCATTTCACTTTACCTGCAACTCTTACAATAAACCAGACTTTACACTGTACCTGCCTGTGTCCTGTGCTCTGAACAAAGCCACATTATGTGGCCTTGTAGCACTAGCATTTGCCACAGAGGGATAGAGAGAGACTGATATATGTATATATGTATATATAGAGAGAGTGAGAAATACAGAGAGATAAGGAGGGATATACAGAGAGACAGGGTGGTAGAGAAGCAGAGAGAGTGATACAGAGACACGGAGAGAGGGGGGTGGGGGTACAGGGACAGAGAGGGGGGGGAAGAGAAAAACAGAAATGGTAATAAGTCCTATTCTGGATATCGAGTAATAAAGTAGCCAGGGTGTCCACTTTTTCAACAGAATGACCCTGAGCGTGATGGCAGTGAGGATTAGTTAACCACACAACACACAAACAAATCTGTGAGAGAAGAGCTCCTTGATGTCACGCTGCTGGCCTTGTAGCACGGCCTTATGTTGAAGTAGCCTACTCAGTAGCCTACTACCTACATCGGTACACACAGCTAATCTCTCTCACATTCTGCATGCGTACACACGCTGATATGGTTGTGTGCAAGTGTGTGTGTGTGTGTGTGGGGGCGGGGCAAGTGCTCATTTCTGGAGGACACCTGTGTCCATTTTCTGCTGCACACAATCAATGAGTAACGTACCGCCCACTGCTGGATACACGGAAGGACCTTGAGGTCTGTGGAGGCCGACGCCTCCTCCCACCTTACCTGGCGAGGCAGGCAGCCGGAATCATTCACCAGAGAATCCATCTTGCCAGGATCCCAGTTATCCGCTTGTGGTCAGACAACAGTCGTCCAGACCAATCAGGGTCCTATGAGGAATTACTGGCAACTAGCGGGCGTGGTGATAGACAAATGGTTCATCCAATCAGCCGCCAAGTCGTTTCTTTAAGTGCCAAATCCTTTTTCAACCTGTTTCAAAGGACGACTTCCCAGATGCTTCTGTGTAGCAAGCCGTCTGGCGCGTACAGGCAGTACAGAGTAAAAGGCCACAAGTGATGATAGAACACGCAGCAAAAAGAAAAAGTTCAGCACGGAAGATGACATCCCCTCTTTACCTTCCTACTCAGACTGAATTGCTGCTAACGTCTATACCCCATTCTTCTGGGCCCTCGCAGACCAGACTTCATCAGGGATTCCATCCGTCCGGCCCCTTCACCACCACTACAAATGTATTTCTGGAGCAGTCGCTCACTGATGACTGATTATCTCTTCAGCAGCTGAATCTTCGACGTATATTTTTCAGCTGTATTTTTCCAAACACTTTTTTACTTTAAAGGGCTCCTATTTTACCACCAGGTGTGTGTGTATGATTAGCCATTCCAAGCGTTCTCTCCCTGATGACATCACAAGTAGGAGATCCTGAAACTGCTTGTAACGGCTAATTACACACACACCTGGGGGTATAATAGGGGCCCTTTGTTCACCGATTAGTTACGAAGGAATGATGATGCATTTTAAGAGAATGTTAATAGGTAACAAAAGTAAATATATAGTAATCAATTAAACCAAACATTGATGACAGATTGATTTGAATATGTTTTTCTAGTAGACCCCAGATGAATCTGAGAGCTCATGCAAACATATTTTTGTTCCTGGAAACAACAACATGAAAACTGGTAGCACCATTTGTTACCCCAGAGAACAGCAGCTTCTGTCCACAATCATTGAAGACAACAATCCTAGAATTCAAACCAGGAGGACGATCCATTGGAATTCCAAACAGATGGTGTGAAAAACGACCGTGGAGCGTGTGTGTGCTCGGTGGCTGGTCTAATCAGCCTGACTGATTATCGCACGTATCCAAACATGTCCAAGTGTAGTCATGTGCCCGTTCACAATGGATCACCTAGCGTGGCCTCCGGCCTTGCTACTTGCATTTTGCCAAACCGCTCATCCAAGCAACGTCACACACTTCAAACACTCAACACTCAACAATGCACTTCCTTGGGTCCTCAGCAACAAACCTGCCGAGTGTAAAGTCGATGGGATGAACGGTTGTCGAGAAAATGGCAAATTACAGACATACACACACACATGCATACAGAGACTCCTTCCATTGTCGTCAAATAAACAATTAAAATGGTCGAATGCCACAATTGCCGCCCCCCACCAATGGGTGTCAGGCTCAACATTTTCTCTTCTCCTCTCTCTCACGTGACCTTTGCCCTCTGGCTCTCTCCTCCCCTCTACAGGTGAGGAATGGTTCCCGGGGCAGCAGTGTGCAGGCCGCCGTGCTGAGTGTCGGGTCGTCTTTCACCATCTGTCCAGAGACGAGCTGTTTTGACACCTGCCTCGCCTCCATCTGCTGTGGACACATCGCTCACTCAGCCTCATACAGCGAGGGAGAGAGACAGAGACACAGGGAGAGAGAAACAGAGACAGAAAGAGAGAGAGAGAGAGAGAGAGAGAGAGAAAGAGAGGTTCTGAAAAGTAGAGAAATACAAATGATGGCGCTGGCAATAAAAAGGATGGTGATTCTAATCCTCAAAGAACCCACTTAAGGAAATAGGTTTCATGTAAAACTAGTCCCAGACTGCCACAACTTTCACAGGGCTCTATTGCAAAGGGTTGCATCAGAAATTATATTCGTGTACGATTCTTACAATGATTTACGCAGGGGACACTCTCTCCCTCCCATGTGAACGTGAAAAAGTTTGACATACACAAAACTCTAAATATGTACGGCACAGTCCTGACGGTCCTGGTGGTCGATATCCTGCAGATGTTATACACAACCGGGGGGAATGACGGTTGGTTGGTGTTCTGCATAAATGTTTAGCAATACAGATATTTACCCTCACTGCTACAAATCTGGCCGGCTTGTGGCGTATAGTGGATCGGTATAGCGTATAGTGTATAGTGTATAGAATAGAGGAATAGAATTAACGGACGGACAAACCCCGTCTTTATTGTCGCGGTTAACACCATGCATGGCACCCGTGCACGGCGGCCCTCCAAATATCTGTCTGGCCTTGGCTGGGCATCAATCAATTTATTTCCAAATATGTACATTCTTAGACTCCAGTCAATCACAGTGACGCTCTTGCTCTTTTTGCTCTTTCCAAATCCGACTGGAAGTAAAGCAAAAATACATTCTCCTCCGAGAAAAGCCTTCAATTTTTTGATTTATTGGTGGCCAACAAGCTGCTTAGGCACCCATTGTTTTTGTACATTTTCTTTTTCGCAATTATTTTTGTTCCTCTGTCATGGGACTCTATGGCAGCCCCTAGAACCACACAGTAAAAAAGTTGTGAAATTTGGCACACTTATTGGGGACAGGCCTATGATGCTTTTCACCAAGTTTCAAGTCTGTGCCTCAAGTGCTCGAGCGCCACCAATGGGTCAAAGTTAGAGGTGCATTTATGCACCTAACTTTTGAACCATATGGTTTATTTTTAAAAATGAGATGCCGTTGGATGTCCTGGATCAACACACCCCATGACGTACATTTCCGCCATATTGGATTTTCCGCCATATTGGATTTTGTTAAAAACACGAAAAAGTTTTCACAGGCCACACATTTTGGCCATTCTTGGCCATTCTTGGACCAAAATTGGCCCACATGATCTCCAGGCATACGTAATAATACAAATAATTAAAATTGTATGTATAGGTAAATTATATATGTATGTATATGTGTATGTTGGCAACGCTTGATGTATCTACACCTGGAATCCGAACCCCATTGTAACGACGCCCCAAAATAATTGGCATCATTTTACCTCTAGGGGGTGCTGCAATAAGCAGAACTGTGTTTTCCCTCGTAAAAGTGAACTGTCGATTTTCAGACCAAGCACTATAAATCTATCTATATGGCACTTTTATTCTTGAAAACCGGTCACAGACAATCGAAATTGGAGCCAAAACTACCGAACAGGAAGTGAGGTCACATCTGAGCAATGCTTTGATATATCTACACCAAGTGTGTGAACAAGACATTGCTCGATTTCACTACTTGGGGGTGTTATAGTAAGAATACATCTGTTTTTGCTCATTAGTCTGTTGTTGTAAATTACTAAAATGTTAACAATTATGATTGTTATTTCAAATCATATCTTTTATGGTACTGACATCAACCCGTCCATTTACTCTTCTGCAATCGTATTTGACAAGGAAGATGCCAAAAAGGAAGTGAGACTAAATCTAAGACCTTGGCCTGAGGAAGTCCAGAAAGAATTGTCTCCATGGATTCTCTAGGCTCCATAGCTTATTTGCGTCAACGTTTCATGTCAAACACCTTAAATGGACACCACATCACCCATTCTCAGTTCAACAATAGAGCGCTATATTGGTAGATTCTCAAAATGTGTCCATTCAGCTTAAGAACAGAGACTTTTACCACACATAAATATATAGACAAGAGCCATTGGTCTAACAATCTCTGCATTTCTCTGCAGTTATAGTACACACACAACATATTAGCAAACTAATAATTGTATTTTCCTAAGACTATATTGGTAAATTTCTCCCATACTAGTAAGTACAGTAAAAAGTACAGTAAAACGTTTTTCTTATAAACATAAATACTAAAACAACTCTGAACATATATGTATATATACATATATCATTATATATGATATCATGATAAATGATAAGTGACCAGTGCAGTACAGTACAGTGCCTGCATGCTATGTAGCCGAGTTCCTCGTGTAATTGATGGTCTACGTCTGTAAGTCTAATGTAATTGTAAGTCCAATAATAGTCCAATAATACAATAGTCCAAAACAAATCCAATAATAATCCAATAAAATTAAAGTAAAAAGTAAAGTAAATCCAATAATCCAACAAATGTGTAAGTCTAGTGTGATTGCAAGTCCAATAATAATCCAATAATATAATAGTCCAGAAAAAGAAATAAGTAATGCAATAGTGTAAATCCAATAATCCAATAATAGACTGATAATCCAATAGTATAGGTTGACTGTAACTACAAGTCCAATAATAGTCCATCAGTCCAATGGTCCAATGGACCAAAAAAGTCCACTACATGAGTGATGAGCAGTTCAGGAGGTGCACTGCCTGTGGGTAGAAACTGTTCTGGAACTTGCTTGTCCTGGTTTGAACACTGAGGACCGGTGACCGAACCGCAGGGTGGAGAACAGTCGATGCCCAGGCTGGTCCTGTATGATGGAGCTGGCCGTTGTCCGACACCTGGACCGAAAGATCTCCTCGATGGGCACCTTATGTTCTTTGCACACCTGATGACTTTCCTGTCCTGTGCAGTGGTATTGCCGTACCACACAGTGACACCACCCGACAGAACACTCTCTATGGAGCCACGGTAGAAGTTCATAAGCCATTGTGTGCTTATGCCGCATTTCCTGATGCACCATAGGGGGTAGAGATGCTGGTGTGCCTTCTTGAGCATGACCCCCGTGTTGTGGCTCCACACTAGGTCGCCAGAGATATGTAGTCCAAGGAAACGGAAGCAGCTGGCGATTTCCACTGGTGTCCCGTCCAAGCTGATGGGCGAGTGGGGCCCTCGGTGGTTCCTGAAGTCTACGATGAGCTCCTTATGTGTCTTGCTGACATTCAGTACAAGGTTGTTGTCCTTGCACCATCGCGTCAGCTGGGCTACCTCGTCTCTGTACTCCATTTGGCCGTCGTTGCTTATCAGGCCGATAAGATGGTTTGTTACACAGAACCATCTGGGAAGTCGTTATTGGAAACACTTTGAAAAATGGCAGGCACTTTCAAAAAATACATTGGCAGGCAATTGGATGAACTATCTGTATCTCTATCTATCTATCTACCTATTTTTATCACAGGCTAACTTCAACCAATCAGATCAATAAACTTCTCGCTGTTGTCACAACTAAACCATGTCTCTATAGCTGCCAGTAGTTTCTCATAGATTGCTGATCGTTCTGAACTCTGGTGGTTTGGCCACAAGCGCATAACTTGAGGCCTGTCAGATTCCCGGATTCCCACGTGAATGAGATCTCTCGTGAGCTCTCATTTTCACTGGTCTCTCATTTTCACTACTACAGTTTTTGTCCCCATCACTTTTTAAAGGCAGTTGTTGAAAAGGTTCAGAAAAAGTATCAAATGAGAGCATGTGTATAGTGTCCTGATATTTTCAACAACCGTTGATCAATTTTGAGGGTGTATTGCTGAGGACCCAAGGAAGTGTCGGGTGATGTTCTTTGGATGATAGATACTTTATTGGTTTTTGGTTTTATTGGAAACCTTAAGATAGCTCTTTGTTCAAAGAAAATAATTTGTACGCAAAGTGGTCTTTAAAAGACCTACTCTTTGCTATATTTGAGTATTTTCTGTAGTACTAGTACTTCTACTTGAGTCCAATTTCATCAGAGTAACAGCATGTCCACTTTGACGTGAGTACGATTCTTCAGTGCTCTTTCCACCGCTGAATTTTGCTTTGACTCTATTTTAGTATAGTATTAGTGTTATATTTGTAGGGGGCTTTGGTTGGGTCTCTCTCTCTGCATGTGGCGTGTGTTAATGAGAAACTAATGTGCACATTTAGCTCACCTTGATCTTTGGTGTTTTGTAGTTTGGTGTGGCTTGTGTGTGCGTATGTGTGTTTTGAAAATTATGATACTGAAAAGACCTTGAAAGATAGACTGGTTGAGCTAGCTAGTAGGCCTACCCCCTCACTATT
Source organism: Malacocephalus occidentalis (assembly GCA_900312585.1). Taxonomy (NCBI): domain Eukaryota; kingdom Metazoa; phylum Chordata; class Actinopteri; order Gadiformes; family Macrouridae; genus Malacocephalus; species Malacocephalus occidentalis. The sequence goes on from OMOU01042536.1 coordinate 9,277, forward strand.
ATTTCTTAAAGTGTGTAAAAAAGTGTCTTTTATTCGTTTTATTGTTAAAAACCCACTATTTTAATTGTTTAAACATCTCTAATTTGTATCAATTTAAAATCAATATGCTTGTGTTTGGCTGGCTTCCGTGGGGTGGTGTTGTCAAAATATATTCATGAGAGTATAGGATGAAGTTGTAGAGAGGGTGCTATGGCAATTTAATGTAAAAACGAATTGTTATTCCATATAAAATACATTAGGAATTATATAAAAATATAAAAGGAGTTTAAATTTTACTTTAAATGTAGGGGCAGGTTTATTTATCACATGAATATTTAGGAAGGTAATGTGTCTTTTTGCCAACAAGGCATGCAATTGTCCAATCTAGATAGTATGACATTATATAACACCTATATACTGTGCTATACATTTCCAATGTAAATGTGAATTTGTAACAGAATATATTGTAACGAGATCATCACCAGTGGGCCATCTCTGCCTGTACGGTTGCCAGCAGGTTCCAGAGGATCCCCATGTCATGCACCAAGAACTTGTGTTAAATGTCATTACAAACGTCTCCTGTGGTTGTGGTGCAATTGGGTCCAAAAGACACCAGTTACACATTTACAGCCATTTACTCCTAATTCATGATTATAGGAAAATTGGTGTTAAGTAACAAATGACAACTGCGGGAGGTTGTATAATTGTATAATCCACCATTCGATTTGTAGTGACACAGAACAAGTCATGCATATTTCCATGTTGAATGTACATTTTGAATCTCATCTGAATTGTTTAAAGAGTTGAATGGTGAATCTCCAGCTGTTTTTGAGTGCATATTGTAAGACTATATATTCGAAAAGGAACTCAACTACACCAGCAATAATTGGGATGGTCATGAACTGTGCTCGCTGTTCTTAAATAAAGCTGATAAATAATAACAAAAATTGGGCACAACATGTTCCCATTAAATTGTTTATTAAATATGCTTGCTAAAAAGTTATAAATGCAATTCGGTTTGGAACCATGGAAAGCAGGAAGTCTCAGTTTTGACTCTATATATACTCTATATATACCCTCATAATATATATATACTCTATATATATGAAACATATATACCCTCATCACCAATATGCCCCAAGCAGACATATGTGCATATGTTTTTGAATGTGGGTGTTTTTGCAATTGGTCAAACATAATTCACAAGAACAGACCTGAATCTATGCTACTCCTTACCCCCTGAAATCATATTGTTGCATCCACACCAAGGTTGTCTTTCGGTCGACATGTGGCTTAGATAACCCTTCTTCATTCAAGCAAACATGGTTCACTGTGACTCAGAACAGAAAATCTCCCAAGATGTCAAAACCAAGACAAGAAAGAACGGTTGTTGAAAAAAAAGAGTTAGAAACAGGTCAAATAGCCTGCAATCTTGTTAATTAAAACTCTTCTCCTGCAATCATATTTGTGATATTATCAGTTATTAACTGTATCAGCATGTGATGTTCTGCGTTGCATCGTCACACTAAAAGCTCTGACTCGAGGAGGGTTGTGAGTACTAGGGCTTTGTTAAAAGGGATGCAAGCGATCATTTCTACTCAAAGTAGTTTTAATACTCTTTAGGGGGTTGATAGGGGTTGAGTGACTCTCAACTGCAGTAGGTTACATTGTATAATTGTACACAACTTGTATAATCCACCATGGGGTTTGTTCAATTTGTAGTACACATGTTACGTACAATATTCTGACACAGAACAAGCATCTTGAAAAATGTATTTGAACTTTGAACTTCAAACGCTAAGTAGTCTACTATAGAACATGATGATGAGGAATGATTTTCATGAACTGTGCTACATGTCTTTAAATAAGCGGATAAATAATAACAAAAATTGGGCACACAGTGTTCCCATTAAATGGTTTATTTAGGATTCCATGACATTTGTCTGGAGCAAGCATACAAAACAGGATGTCTCGGTTAATATTATTTTGAAATATAAACCGTGTGTGTGTGAGTGAGTGTATACATGTATAC
>OMOU01042537.1:0-11740 GCA_900312585.1 Malacocephalus occidentalis
GATGGTGCTGGACGAGTGAAGTGAGGACTGGGAGGTGGGGGAGAAGGGTTGTCTTGGCCCCTAAGAAAACACAGGGCCCCCTTCCTCTCAACTTCCCAACTAGACACACACACACACATATAGGTATGCACAGAGAGACACCCACACATATACACACACACACACTCTCTCGCAGTGCCTCACAGACCTAAAGGTCTTCATAGACAAGAGGACCATTAATACGTGCATGAGAGGGGAGGGAGTATCCAGTAAGCTCAACATAGGAGTTAAGACACCTACAGCTGGACAGAGCACACGCCTTCACACACATGCCTGTTGAGGATGCTAAACATATACCACTGCCCCACCTCAAGAGACAACAAACTGTCGCCATAGGAAGGGGGGTCCAGGATAATAACAGCACCGATACATGTATAGTTATTTCCTGTGATTTCCACTGTCATAGTGCCTTGCTCTGCCACAATATTTCTCCCGTAGGATTCAAACCAATGCTATCAACTTGACAACATAAGGGACATGACAAAACCCCATCGGCCCATGTAAATGTTCCCTTCAGGTTTGAATGGGTTCAGTTGTTGCTGTTTCACACACATCAATCAATTGGAGCTTAACTATCACGTCATATTTCCTATTGTGTTAGTTATCGCTCAAATGTGATTACAACAACACACCACACACAAGCTAGACCACCGATTTGTCCTGTTATAATTTGTACTGTTTTTGTGGGAGTTTGGTGCACTGTGAAACGTAACCTTGTTCTCTCTGGCTGCCGCATCTAATTGACTTCAGAGGCTGTGTCAACTCATTGTCCACGAGCGCTAGGTGCGAACATAACATGTGCCTACTCGCCCACAGTTTGCAACTTCTATTAGATCGTTGTATAAGAATGTATAGGAATGTAGAGGTGTGTGTGTGCATGTGTGTGTGTGCAACATTTGTTTCGCCTTTCACAGAAAATGTACTGAACATTCTTGAATTGTATTGGATGTTGTTCTTTCATCTCAAAAACAACAAACTAAATGACAGCAGGCTCTAAGTGAGGAACAGAGAGATGGACGAGGCTTGCGGCTTTGCAGTCATTAATTAGCCCGTTAGCTAGCGCCCGAGCCATGCGGTTGGGGCCCCAGCCTTTGTGAGCCCCCTGAGGAAATGAGCCACATATGAGAGCCATTATGGGAGAGGACTTAACAAAGACACATGCCTGTCAGCCCGTGGTCTCGGCTCTGCTGTGTCTCAGGTCTCTACTGTGTTCTAATGGTGTCGACTAGTCTCTACTGTGTTTTACTGGTTTCTGTTGGGTTCTACTGGTCTACCTCTCGTGTGTTCTACTGGTACCTATTGGATTCCACTGGTCTCATTTTGGTCGACTGGTCTCTATTGAGTTCTACTAGGCTACTTCCACTGTGCTCTACTGGTCTCTACTGTGTTCTACTGGCCTCTAATAGATTCTACTGGGCTGCACTAGGTTCTACTGGGCTGTACTGTGTTCTACTGGCCTCTAATAGGTTCTACTGGGCTGTACTAGGATGGCGGGGGAGGTTGGATTTCGTCCCCAATTCCTAAACTGTAGAGCAAGATGCTTCATTGATATTACTGTAACACTGGAACATTGTTTGGAATAAAAGCACCTGCTAAATGCCAAAATTGCTATGGGCTCTACTGGCCAAGGGCATACAAAATACACAATGCGTATGTGTGTGTGTTTGTGTGTGTGGCAAATTGGTCTAGAAGTCTGATGAATATTTTATGTTGTATGTCTCAGTTTATGTGTGACAATGCATATTCATATTTATATTTGATGGTAAATGGATTGCATTTATTTAGCGCTTTTATATAAAGTCCTTTACAGTTGCCTCACATTTACCCATTCATACACCGATGGCGATGTCAACCATGCAAGGTAACAACCAACATGTCAGGAGCAGTTAGGGTTAGGTGTCTTGCTCAAGGACACCTCAACACTTAGCTAGGCGGAGCCTGGGAATTGAACCAGCAACAGCTCTTATCTCCTGGGCTACTGAGTTGAGATTATATTCCGTGCTATAATTAGCTTAGGTTTTTAAATGTGTTTTGCTTATGCATGTTTTAATGGTGTCAATAACTGTGTGTGTGTGTGTGTGCGTGCATGTGTGTGCGCGTTTGTGTGTGTGTGCGTAGGTGTCTGTGTGTGTGTGTGTGTAACTATATCTATCACAGAGGGGCCTTCGGAAGCATTCCTTTAACCCCTGGTCGTCCCCCTGCTGCCGCACAGCACCACTTAAAACCACATGACAGGAAACCAGGGTCACTTTGAACTCGGCTCTCACCCGCCATGCCGACCCGCAGCACACGTGCACACACAACAACACACACATGCACACAAACACACACACACAGCCTCCACGGGTGGCACAAGATGAAAACAGCAGTACAAGTGGAAAATGTACAGCAGCCACTCTGGGCTTAGATACTGGTTGTTTACTGTCTGTGTCTGTGTTCAGAAATCCATCTTCTGTTTTTCAAAATGAAATGTTGTCATTAAAATTAGCCTGATGCATTTATTTGTACACTTTTTTAGTTGAGCATGTTTTCAATATCATTATATTTTATGAATATAAGATGAGATAGGACATACTTCCTTCATTTCTGCCTGGTAAGGTAGTATTGTGTCATGCTGTATAGCAATCGTATTCAAGTGTTTTTTTACCATCCATTTATTTAATGTTCTACACAGAGAAAAAGTGTTCCAGGAAGGAAACCACACAATCATGTGAGGAGTCTTTCTTTTCTTTCTTATGACAATGACAGCAGGTCTTTAATGTTCCAGTCCAAACGGTAGCATTGGCTCAGCTGCTCTGAGTGTGATTCTGAGAGGAGTCTGGATCTGATAAGTGGAACCAGACGCACCCGCCAGTGTTGTCAAGACTGGCCGGTGCACATCTGACCCAGTGTACACAAGCCCAGATCCAGCTGACCAACCCCCTAGACTCCATCGTAGCGACGGCAACCCCCAGACACTGAGTCCGCTCGAGATGCTCATCCATATGTTGGACTCCAACTGCAGGCATTTCTCAAATTGCTTTATCGCTCTTATGTTTCTAGCGCAGGACTGTGTTAGCGGATGTTTGACTCTAAGACAAAAGTCTCTAGGTTCGAAGCCCAAATGTCTGCAGTCTACCGGCGGCATCCCAGAGCAAAATTCCTTAACCCCTTATCTGCTCCTTCATGACATGTGTCTAAATATTTCATGGTAAGTCGCTTTGGGTGTTTGATGGCTAAATGGTAAATAATAAATACGTGACAAACTAGGGGACAATGTGGTAAGTTGTATGTATTAAAAAATAATCCAAAAAAGAGCAGGTCTATTACATAGACGCAATTCATTTTTCAGCAAACAATACAATGATCAACCATACAATGATCACCAAAACTTTGCCCAATGTTGTGCTCCTGTACAGAAGACCATTAAAGGGACTCTATTTTGATTACTGGGTAATAACTGGCAGCTGGGAAACCTGAGCCCATAGCAGGTTGTGCACAATAAGCGGGGGCCGCCACTGTTAGCAGCCAGATGCTAAGACCTTCATCTTCCCAGCCCGACGTGACATGCTAGGTATCCAGGCCTCACAGCATGCAGGACGACTTTTTTACACGGGCCAGGCCTCCCCTGGGACCTCGGGGCCACTAATGAAGTCGGGGCCCGGCTTTATTAAGAGAGTGCGGGGTTGAGGCAGGGTGAGGCCTTGTAAACAGAGTTGGAATAAAATAAGAACCGCAGGCACTAGCTAAGCAGGCAGAGTCAGGACACAATGCTTGAGCATACTGAATAGTGAGTACTGTTACTGCATTAAAGCAGGCGACACACTACATTCATCAACATGCTAGTTTAACACACACTGGGTTATCAAAACAGACTAAATTATACTTTCTAACAAAAATATTTCATCATGTAACAATGTTTAGGATTTATTGTACACTTTTCCGAACTAAATTGGTGACAGCAGAAGGAAATAATTGATTCAAACGAACATTAAAAACATGCTGATAAATAGACACTAGTCAGAGAGAGAGGGGAGGAGTGAGTGAATAGAAGTGGTGGGAGGAGATACTGTAATATTGATTGACAGAGTGATCAATGAAAAAAACAAATGATTGACTGCTTAAATCAACTAAATTATTTGTGTGTGTGTGTGTGTGTGTATGTGCATCCCTCAAAAATAGTGTGAGTATAGAGAGCATAAAGCAAAAGGTCATGACCCCTCACATAATTGGCTCTTTAGAATGATAAATAACTCAATCGTCACAGGGAAATTAACACTTAACCCACTGGAAATGGAGGAAAGGGAACGCATGGGTTGTGTGTGTGTGTGTGTGTGTGTGTGTGTGGGCATACACACACCTGGATCTGCTGCTGGAGGATGTTGATCTTGTGTTGCTGCTGCAGGAGCTGCTGTTGCTGCCTGGCAATCTGGACAAACACACACATAATTAAAACAATGATTGATATTTAACTCATGCATATATACATATGGGAGTGAGTTGCTGCCTCAAGTGAAAGACTTAGGTATCTCGGGGTCTTGTTCACGAGTGAGGGAAAAATGGAGCGGGAGATGGACAGACGGATTGGTGTGGCGTGTGCAGTAATGCAGGCGCTGTACCGGTCCGTTGTGGTGAAGAAGGAGCTGAGCCGGAAGGCGAAGCTCTCGATTTACCAGTCCATCTACATTCCAACCCTCACCTATGGTCACGAGCTGTGGGTAGTGGCCGAAAGAATGAGATTGTGGATACAAGTGGCCGAAATGAGTTTCCTCTAAGGCTGGGCTCAGCCTTAGAGATAAGGTGAGGAGCTCGGAGTAGAGCCGCTGCTCCCCCGTGTCGAAAGGAGTCAGCTGAGGTGGTTCGGGCATCTGACCAGGATGCCTCCCGGGCGCCTCCCATTAGAGGTTTTCCACATCCGACTGGGAGGAGACCCCGGGGCAGACCCAGAACCCGCTGGAGGGATTATATATCTCATCTGGCCTGGGAACGCCTCGGGATCCCCCAGGAGGAGCTAGAAAGTGTTGCTGGGGAGAAGGACACCTGGAGAGCCCTGCGTAGCCTGCTGCCTCCGCGACCTGGCCCCGGATAAGCGGAAGCAAATGGATGGATATATACATTCCATTCCATTATTTTTAGATGCAAATGTATATACAGTATATATGTACAGAAAAGAATACACACATACCTACATACGTGTACATCACAAGAACATTCCTCAGATTACATGGACACATGCCAATAATCACAAATAAAGACTTGAATTTAAAACATGCACAAAATGCGCAAACTCCCGTCAGGTGACGCACACACAGAAGGTGGTACGCTCTGGACCACAGACAGAGTCCTCCTGCTATCTCTAAATGGATGCAGAGTCTCTGAGAGTGGCATCTTAGAGTGACATTCCCAACAGAGCAGAGGAGAGGCTGCAGAGCGACGGACAGTGTCACTCAGACAGCAGAGGAGAGGAGCTCCTCCAACTGCTTTAAGGTAAGTGCAATAAAACTTTGTGAGCATAACCATATAGAAAGTGTCAAAATTATATTTTAATCTGCTCTGTCCACAGTTTCTCATCCACCAGGTTCTCACATGCACAGTGCTTGAACAAGCTAAAACAAAGGTTATCTGTATGTAGCCAAATTGTTAAGCTGGCGTTCTACTATAAACATCCGAGTTGAATCCGAAGTTGAATCCTTGCTCGGACACCAAAATAAACTGTTGCCCAAATGGAGGTCCACACATCCACACACACATTGGCGTATGCATGGATGTGCAAGTCCAATAAAGCTACTAGATGGAGCATGCATTTTCAGGTCTCTGATAGAGGCCACAACTTTCCCATAAGTGGGCGTGGTTTGAGCACCCTCAGCAGACACGACCCCAGAATTTCACAGCAAAGAACATTATGATGTTGATGATGTAAGATGATGTCATCCTGATTTCATGATTTTTTTAATCATTCAAATTTAGCTGGGTGGTTAATAACACAGTTCTCTGTGGTGTCACTTTTTTTTACTTTAATGACAGACAACCTGGCTGGACCAATCGCCATGCCAGAGGCCAACATCATCCCCTCTGATGCCGCCCACTTAGCCCAGACACCCCACTGCTGTCGATGTTGTGTGGTGTGCTCCTCTGAACAGTCAAGTCATTGAGTCTGTCTATTCTGGTGTGTAATTACAGGCTGCTGAATGAGAGGCGGTGCCCCATTTGCACACGTCATATTTTATTAAAGGCTGATTTCTCCAGGGTTTGGGCCACGGGGCATCACTCTTCCCCATCAAGTCTCGGCAGTGCGAGGGCTGCTCAAGCACTGGCATCTGCTCCTCTTGTCCTCTTTTGTGAGCGTCTGAGGCGTGGAATGTGTTTGTGTGGAGGTTGGGACCTGTCCAAACATGGATTTGTGCTACACAGGACCAAGTGTCAGAACACCTGTGGAGAGCGGTGTGCACAGCACGGACAAGATGCTGCAGATGCTTCTCTTTGCTCCAAAGAGTTAAAGACAGTACAATACTCAGTGAAAGCAATTGCACTCTGAGGTGAAATGGTTTGAGATCCTTGTCTTTTGAATTGTCCAGGCGTAGTGAGATTATTGTTATTGTTACAAACACGTAGACACATACGTGCGCACAAACATAGACACATGCTAAGAAAACACACACACACACAACCTTACACATGCACAAAGACACACATAAATGATGATCAATATCAACTGTTTCTGTCCTTTCTATACATACACATACACCGTTTCCTACCTGTTCCTGTTGTTGCCTGGCCAGTTCCATCTGTTGCCGCTGCTTCTCCATTTGAGAGTCGGCCATTTTCTTCTGCTCATCATGGGCAGCCAATAGCTGCTCTCTCAGGCTGATCAGCTGACCAATCATAGTGGACAGCTGGTGTTCCTTCTCCTCCAGTGACTCTGGGGTGCCTGGCATGGATGAGAAAAAGAGAGATATATAGATATAGATAGAGAGATGCACGTTTATTAAAGAAGAATTTGGAGAATATTGTTTCGTGGGTACCTTTGGATGTTATGTTCAATCTTGTTATGTAAAAGTTCTTTGGCAACCTATTGTAGTCGACTCTCCCTGTATGTTTGTTCTCTGCTCAGTATGGCCCAACCCGGCCCTGATTGGCTGCACCTGGATGAAAGAGCATAAGGCTCTGAAGGAGTCATTCTCTGTCCCTCTCTCCCTGGAGACGCGGTGGCCTGGGTGGCCTTGGTTCTGTTGTTTTAATGCTTGGTTTAAGTTGTACACTCTTTTTTTTTGTAAGTATATTTTTTATGGTTTTTGTGTCTTTCTGGACAGGACAGTGAAAGAGTGACAAGACATTGGGTTGTAGAAGAGAGGGAATGACATAGGACGCATAGGACGACAGGCAGGAACCGAACCTGGGTCGCTACGAGGGGTATCGCCTACATTGATAGTGCACTAACAGGTTGAGCCACCGTGCCCCCACACTCTTCAACACCTACACCACACCATGATGTTCTCGTGGCATTTTTATACACATTACTGAAAACATCCCATCCTATCTTCATGTGGTTAATTAAACCATTTTGAAAACGTCCATTCCGAATAGACCTGCCTCCTTTGTTGCAGCCTTAAACAAGCTGGTCATAACCCTTTTCAGAGGCCTTGGTGTGCCTTCGCCGTGAAGTATTGTCCACCAGCAGTGCTGCTGCAGTGGGTTGCTCTCAGCAACATTGAGGATGGGTACTAGTTTGTGGTTTTAGTGTTTTGGGCACCTTCCAAAATGAATTTGTGGAAGTGGATAGATATCCTAATTCATTTAAATGCAAAACCTTTATTTAAACTAAAAGATCATTGAGGTTACCCTCATTTTCAACAATGCCAAGATACAGAATCAAAAGACTTCAAAGAGTTCAAAAGAGTACAATACTCGGTGAAAGCAATTGCACACTCATGAAATGGTTTGAGATCCTTGTCTTTTGAATTGTCCAGGGGTAATGAGATTGTTCTAATTTTAGATAATTCAATGCAGAAAAAATATACATTTTTCAACATTTTAAATATGATGTAAATGATTCATGAATCCAAATACCTATATATTTATATTCTGTGACTCTCTCAATATTGTTGCCATTTAATGTGGATAGGTCTAAAACTCACTGGGAAGGGCTTAAAATATGTGAAGACAAATACTTTAAATTGGTTATTCACTAGTGATTCCAGGATTTTTGCCAGACCAAGTTTGAATGTTGGCCAGGTCATGAGGATGGTGGATGGTGTCATTTTAATTGTACAACATATAGTTATTTGTTATTGTATGGGGATGTTTTCAGATGGTATAAAAAAAACAAAGACATGAAACGGTTTGATTCCAGTTTGGTCTCACTGGGTCTAAGAGGCAGTGATAAACTTACTATGACAGCACAAACTACAGCAGAATTAGCATATGCACAGGCCCATATCTAAGACCCTTAATTGGCCATGCAGATAACGGTTAAAGAGGTCGTTTCATTGGCTCCTAATGATTTACAAGAAACACACACCCTAACTCACTGCACTGGGGTCTTCACATGAGCTAGCAGCAAAACAGGCCGGGATCTGGGTGAGCTATAGTATGAGTATGTGTGTGATTGCATTTGAAGTGTTGTAGTTTGAATGTTCAAATAGAGTTCTGTGCATGTCTGTATGAAAACACAGAGTGGATCTGGGAGAGTTATTTTGTGTGTGTGTGTGTGTGTGTGAGAGAGAGAGAGTCTATTTTATTTGTGTAAAGTTACACTCCATAGAGCATGTGTGTAACTTCCTCTTGTTTTGCCGATGTGAGCGTGTGCATGTTTGTGTGTGTGTGTGTGTGTGTTAGGTCTTGCCCTGGGGCCATATATGGAGATTGCAGGGTGGCCCTAACACTACCTGCATACTAACAGAGTTTCCATTGTAGTCTTGCAGTGTCCCTATTGTACAAGAGCCCCAATACCGGCCTCTCACTGCCACACACACACACACACACACAATTACCCCTCAGCACCCCTGTATCAAAGGCAACATTCTCCTCTTCTCTTCTGTCATTCTTGCAATGTTTTTGGCTGTTCCCACAATGACCTCCCGATCAACGAGTGTATTCCACCCTACCCCGCTTCTCCTCTCCCCTGACTCACTCCACCATGGACTCCACCAACATCTCTATCTTGTCTCATCAAATCAAGGAAAGAATCTCGTGTGTGTGGATATAATGGTCACACACACCCTGCCCTCCAAATGCAAGAGAGAGAGAGAGCGAGAGTGAGAGAGAGAGAGAGAGAGATGACAATGACCGTGTTACTGTTCGGGGAGTAACAAATCAAAGCAAAAATAACCCAGCAGTTGTCCAGGGAGGAAAGGAGTACAAAAAAGTTTGATAATTTTATGTGGAAGTAAGACTATGTACAAATTAAGGTATTAGTGGAATGGTGGCAGACGCGTGTACATAAATACACATCGGTATAGGTCTGTCTCTGCTGCTCACTGCTATGTTTTATCTGTTTCATCTCAACATACTTCTATGGTGCGTTCGAATTTCTGTTGCTACATTCTTCGTGCTTCTTTCATCATATCTTTACTTCCTTTGCTGTGGTCGTCCTTCTAAAAAAATGTATCTTTAATACAAACACACGTACACACTGACACACACACACACAAACATACACATTCTATTGCACGCTCTCGTGCAGACAGTGACTTCCTGGTGAGGAGAAAATGAAAGTGAAAGTGTTACCTTTGACCTCTCCCAGGAGACTGTTGGCATTGAACTGGTCAACGTGCTCCTTCCAGTCCTTGCAGAGGAGCCTCTCCATGCACATGGACTCTGCAGAGATCGATAGAGAGACACAAAAAGGAAGATGAAGAGAGAGAGAGAGGGTAACAGAGAAACAAAGAGAGATGTGTCAGTTGACATAAATCCATCCCCAGTGTTTCATTGTTCAAAGGTTGTTAAAAGGTTGTTCAATCACAGAATAGATTCTTCTCTACGACTATATCTGACAAAAATAAAAGCAAGTCAGTCAGCTGACAGCAGCAGAATGTCTCTTTTGTTCTGCCAGTGTCTCTTTCGTCTTCTCTTCGCTCCAACATCCCTTTACAATGTGTCTCATAGCCCGGGGTTAAGGGCCAGGCCAGACCCGTGGTTTCACAACATTAATGAGCTGCCGTTTGTTCAGAGGCCTGTTGGAAACTTCTGTGAAAATATTCTTTCCCTTGTTTATTTCTTTTTTACAGCATAACCGTGTGTGAAGTGTGATGATGTGTCTGAGAGAGATGTAGCGTTTTTGAATGTTGACTTGCTCATGTATGTACACAAATACAGTGCGATGAATCAACGCACACCAGAATGGGCTAATATCACTTATATCCAGGCATCACTTATAATCCGTCTGCATGTGTGTATGTATATATATATGTATGTATGTGTGTGTGGGTGTGCGCGTGTGCACATGCGTGTGCATGATTGTGAATTTAATTGTGAAATTGGAAAAATCTAAAACTACAAAATAAAAGGAAGACATTCTTGGGTCTTCTTCTACCCCTGGAGAACGGGGCCCCTGAGGGTCTGCCTGAATTCACCCGGTCAGACAATGGCCCACTTGTGGCATCCGTGTCCTGACAAAAGCTATAGGCATCCACATCCATTATGAGGGGCTTAATGCTAAGTGGCTGTGGGGCGTATGTGAGCCTATTGTGTGGTCATGGGATGTGGATACCACTGCCCCCCCCACAAGCCTGCACCACTTCCTCATGGGGTCCATTAAAGCTCTGTGTTTACAGTCGGATTATGATTATTGTAAATAAGTTAATGCAGCCAGGGCCAGGTCACATGGTATGCAGTGTAAACAAAGGGTGGGGGGGGCAAGAAATGGCGACCCCCACACCCCCTCCACTCATCACCCACACACACACAGATAATGAAAGCAACAGCCAATACAATAGCTGATAGTAAATTATATCATTACAATAATTTCCCCCTCCAGGGGCCTCAGACTTACCTGATGCCGGGTAGACAGCTGTGACTCTGGGACACGGGGTCTTTTTTGTCACTGATATTTATAACATGAGAGAGATGAGGTGTGCTCTTTGTAGCTGACCAGGGAGGATGTATGATATGTGTTTGTGTGTAAAACAGAATCAAGCAGGAGAATTTACGGCAGCACTTAGGAGAGGAAATACAACCTGTAACCCTGCGACTCGGCTGCATAAGTCAACTGGGAGCCTGTCTTTGTGTGCTTGTGTGCTTTGGTATGCTGTGTGTGCATGTTTGTGTGTGTATGCGTGTGTGTGTGTGTACATTTGCATGGATATACGATTTATAGCCCTGTACCAATAAACAGATAACACAAGAGAGGATGGGAGAGGGGGGAAGGAGAGTAGGAGGTGGATGTCAGCAGAGGAGAGAATGAGAGGAGGAGGAGGTTAGAAGAGGGGAGAATGAGAGGTGGAGGAGGTTAGGAGAGTAGAGAAGGAGAGAAAAAAATGAGAATAGAGTAGAAAAAGAATGGATCAGAGAGAGAAGAGAGGACGAAGAGCATTGAAGAGTAGAGAAGAGGAGAGGAGAGGAGTTATAAGGAGAGGAGGCGAGAAGGGGAGAGGAGATGACAAGAGGAGTGGAGTGAAGGTGAGGAGGAGAAGGAGGGAGATGTTTTATACCCTAGATGGCTCTCTGTCCCTGTGGCCGTGTGTGTGTCCGCGTGTTGGGGATCAAGTGCTGTTTAGATTGGAGC
>OMOU01042539.1:0-10611 GCA_900312585.1 Malacocephalus occidentalis
GGGATGTTTTTCCTAGATATGGTTTTAGGAAATGAACACAATAGAAATTAAAAACAAATGATAATAGAATTGTCTGTAATTTTTTCCATTTTGTACTTCTCCTTTAATTCCTAGCTACACAGCCATTTTACAACACAAAGACCTTGTGCTGGAATAAAACATCAAAACGATCTGAAATGTTCCACTTGTTTTTGTGTGTGTGTGTGTGTCCCAGGTTCTCACATTTTAGGTGCAATATAATAAACTGGGGCGGGGAGACATTTAAAAGCCTTTAACCTAAAGCGACTTACAGGTGAACACATGAAGCATACGTGAACATTTTGAGGAACTACAATGTTGTGAACCAATAACACGGCATCGTGGCAGGCGGTGCGTGTGCCTCCACCGTTTCCAACATCCTCATTTACTATTGACGTGCCTTTCCCTCAACCCGTCTTCAGGTAACTGAACCTGCATGTTTACTCTGGCCTGCTCCGTAGCTGTTGTTTAAACTTGGGTGTCTTTCACTAACCATCAGCTTACCTTACGACGCTCTGATTTCAGACAGTGAAATGGGAGCCCCGGTTGGCGCTCACTGTGTCACGTCCGCTCAGAACAAGTGTAGTCGCAGTAGTAGGAGTTGTTATGTATGACCTGGTCATAGGTAGGATGCTTCATAAAGGAAATGCATATCCCCGCTTTCACTTTCACCACTATTATGTACACAGAATACAGTGCCTTTACAAGACACCGAGCACAGTGTAGTACCACCCCAGTACTTAAGTGTGAAGTATTCCCTGCTACTTTATACTTGTACAGTATATCTCAGAGGCAAATGTTGTACGTTTTACTTTCATCGGACAGCTTTGGGTAATGGTAACAAGGCAACATATACTCAAGGAATACATTATGATGTAAGGTTTTATTGGTCAATACCCAGTGTGTAGCTTAAAGGTAGCGGCATCTTTGAAATGAGGAGAATCACTGGAAAAATGGGAAGGCTAGGGTGACCCACGAACGTAATCCAGAAATAGCCCCCGTTGCTCTGGGCCAGGCAACTGAATGTCAATGCAGCCACCGCAGGCATATCCTCCCCCCTCCCACCTCCTTGATAACAAACGTGTCGGCCCACATGGTGAGGAGGTTCTTCCGTCACAGGCGTGCGTCTGGTGGGGCTCCACATCCCATAACACACCAGTACACAACCCTCCAGGTCCATCTTCAAACATATAACATATATTCTACCATACATGCTGTGTGTGTATGGGTGCGTGTGTGTGTGAGAGAAAGGGAGAACGAGAACATCCTTCAGAAATTATTATTCAGCTTCAGGTATTAAGCCTTTTTGTGAATAATATAGACGTAAGTAATAAATGCCATAAATCAATGACAATTTAAAAGGACGAATGTATTATGAAACTGATGATACATTATCGCATGTCTAACACCTGTTTCTGATATGCCCCATGTAGCAGCATTCTCGAAGTTGAGTCAGCCTAAATGACAAAATGTAAAGCAGAAGAACAGAACAGAAGGTACAGTTTGGAGGCCACGGGGGCGGGGCCTGGTCCTGAGTGGGCTCCTGCTGGGGGTCAGAACACGAAAGAAAAAAAACGACGATAAACTCTTGATGCCTGTTATACGGTATAACAAACATGGTAATGACCAGACGTAAGTTTGACGTCAATTTTAAAGAGAAGGTGTTGGCAAGCTGCAAGGCACTTTAACATCGACCCGAAGAGGATCCGATATCGGAGAAAGCTGATGGAAGAACTGCGTTTAGCCGACAAGGAGAGATCGCGGCTAGCTGGTGCTGCTGGGCGAAAGAAAATAAGCGTGGAGTTGCTGAACTTTCAGATTGGATCTCCTCAATGCGGGACAAACGCAACCGAGTCTCGAGGAAAAGTATCCAAGTAAAGCGAAGGAGATCTACTCCAGTTGGGCGATGGTGCTGGCAAGGAGTTTGTGGCTAGCATGGGTTGGCTCGAAAAATGTCTCAAACGCAACGATCTTTCACTTCGGCGTCGCACCGACCCAGATCTCCTCACCGAGAAACTAGCGCAGTGGCAGCCCTGCGCTGCTGGACGGGAGGCGCTTACCCAGCTGCGTCAGCGGTACCAGGAGAACAGAGAGGCAGCCGATGAGGAGGAGCTGCTCAAAAATGAACTTGTTGTTATTGACGATGTTGATGACGAGGACGCTAAGGATACGGAGATAATGATAGAGGAGTGAGTGACCACCGTTCATTTTCACGTGTAATTTTCACCTATTGCACTCTTCATTTTCACTGTTCATTTTTTTAAAGGTAAACTGCAATATTTTATATATTATATTTATTTTGGTAGGTTATGTATTACCTCCGGGTTGTTTTTAGTGGTTTTTTGTGCACGTGAGGGCTGCGGTGCTATTGTTCCCTTATTTGCACCTGAATCTCATTGTTTTATTTTGTGTGCAATGTTCTACAATTAAAAAAGTCTTTCTTACAAATGATGTCCATGAGAGTTTCATTTGTAGAAATAAAGGCCTGCCTCTAATATAATCCTGCCTCCAACAAAGGCTGGGTGCTCTTTGCGGCTGAGTAAATAAAGGCCCCGACCACTATTAGAGGGTCATGCTGTTAGAAAATATCTTTCACGAGCATAATTCTTAAGTGACAAACTTTTTTGCATACAATACTAAATATCTCAACTCAAAACAATACAGCAGTATAATATTGTTGTAGTAGTCTACTTTGTAAGTAAATGCATCGTCCAAATGTTAAAATCCTATATATAAGCGGGCCATGCAATATATCAAGATATAAAAAATGCCTTTTTATTCTTCTCAGCGATGTAGCCTCATCAATGACGTCATTGCTGATGGTGGTCAATTAAATGTTGCATGTTATTGCTGCCACCTGGCGGACAGAGACACGTTGGATGAAATACCCGCTCAACTCTCGCGGTTTCCGGCGCGTCGCAATCTAGCGTCATTGTGATTGCAATGGCCAATCAGAATTCAGCGTAACCCGAGAAAGAGCCAATCACCGTCGAGAATTTTGGTACCCGTTTTAAAACTGTTGCAATTGTTAACTGTTGTTAACTGTTTTTGTTGTCGACGACGCTGACGTGCCTATATATTTGCGACACATTTCTTATTCCAACATTCACTAAGATATTCACTAAGATTAAGATAAGCCTTAAATTCATGGTAACTAAATAGCATTTTGTAAGTAGCGTTCGTTGGAAAGGAAGTCAGCATGCCTTCTCGTGCTGAGGACTACGAGGTGTTGAACACCATAGGATCTGGCTCTTATGGCAAATGTCAAAAAATAAAAAGAAAGTCTGACGAAAAGGTAAGCAGCAACGAACGTGTTCTAACGTGGATACTATCCACATGACGTAAACACACACTGCTGCGTGTGTTTACACCACAGCTTCTCGTGTGGAAGGCGCTGAACTACGGATCCATGTGCAAAAACGAAAAGCAAATGCTGGTCTCGGAAGTGAACCTGCTGCGGGAGCTGCACCACCCCAACATAGTACGTTACCACGACCGGATCGTGGACCGGGCGAACGCCACGCTGTACATCGTCATGGAATACTGCGAGGGCGGCGACCTCTCCAGCCTGGTCGCCAGGTGCGTCAAGGAAAGGTGAGGATGTGTTGATGTCATGATGGTGTTTATTTTCTTTTTTTAATGACATTTAAAAAATATACAGTATATATAAATCAGTGATAGCGCATTCACCTGATGAATGCAATCATGTGTCGTCATCATCATGTCTTGCTTGGTCAATGTAATGGTCCGTTGCAGACACAAACACGTACTACAGTACTGTCTGTATTGTAGGGCTGGATGATATGGCCAGCATGTTCTATCTCTGTATAGGTCATTTAATATCGTGATGCGGATGTATATAACGTGATAGCATTGTTCTGGCAATTCAATAAAGTCGGTAAGATTAAAAACAATTAAAGACTGTTCTGTACTGTATGCTCGTTTGAATTAAATGCTTGACAAACGTTAAAATGATTACATGGCACGATAACGATTATTACGATAACCAAAATCTAAGGATGTCTAGCCTTGTATTACGATGTTGGTATAATACAGATATATTGGCCTTACTTTATTGTCTGTAACATAGAATTATATTTTTACAGTTATTTCATGTTTCGTATTGCATCCCCTCAGAATTTTTCACTTCAATCATAAGTGTCTGGGCTCTGTGCGTGCCACATTCATACGTTCATTTACATTTAGGGCAGATGCTTTTATCTAAAGCGACTTACAATATGTACATTTGTCTTAAGAGTGAGACAACCATCACTGATGGTACATAAAGATTTCAAAAGAAGTTTCAAACCTACATAATTGCTAGGTTAGTAGAACAAGGGTTGAGCGGTCATATTTGCTCGCTTGACACCAAAACACTAGATTAAGAACAGTAAGGATAAGGACGGCAATATAGCTAGGGTAGGAAGCTATGCCATGCTACTAAAGCGTGTTTTTTTTCTTTTTTTTCTTTCTCAGGCGCTACCTGGAGGAGCAGTTTGTCCTGCGCGTCATGGCTCAGCTCACGTTGGCCCTGAAGGAGTGTCACCGGCACAGTGTCAGTGGTGTCACTGTGCTGCACCGGGACCTGAAGCCCGCCAACATCTTCCTGGATGCCAAGCAGAACGTCAAGCTGGGAGACTTTGGCCTGGCCAGGATCCTGAACCATGACACCAGCTTCGCAAATACCTTTGTGGGCACCCTGTACTACATGTCTCCAGTGAGTAGGACCCATCTGTCCTGGTGCTCTCTATTATAGGGGTCCTTTATTATACCACCAGGTGTGAGCATTGTCATGTGACTACGAATGTTATTGTGTCAGAGTGACATCACAAGTGGCATTGTCCGCCCAGATATGATCGCTTATGACCATTTTGTACAGTCCAACCAAGTAGGCTTGTAGACTGATTTAGTCGTCATACATCTGGATGTCCACTCCCACTCCATATCACAATGACAATTTTAGTCACATGACAATTTTGAAACGGCTTGTAATGGCTACTCATGCTTACACTTGGTGATATAATAGGGCCCCATTAACTTTATTTTTCTAATGAAAAACTCACTGTGCAGGGAACTGGCCAATCTTGTTGAGCACTGAAGGAATAGTTCTCTCTGCTGTATGAAACGTGAGTTGAGGTAATTACATTTTATTGGCGACCAGAAATACAAAGGGCCCTGCATCAGATGTGTTTGCCGACTCAAAGTAGGTGTAATTATCACCTGTCCTGTCCTTGACAAAAACTAGATAGTTACACATCTACCCAACTGCAACACGGGGCATCAATGGTTCCCTTCACTCATTCGGGATCAGTTTTGGATTCTTGTTAACATCATGCTTCAAATGAAAGCAATTGCAGTTAGTTGTGGCCCAAATGGAGAAGATGGTATTCCAATGTGCTAGTGTGCCAATGTGGGCATAAAGTCAATGTTTGTCCACATGCTTGTGGCAGGTGTGGCAGGAAGAATGGTGAAGTGTTTTGTTTCCCTCCAAATGTAATACCCGGTGAAAGCCGACACATTTTTCATGTCCCTTTTTGTGTGCAAGCGTTGGCCAAATTTCATGTCCCTTTGTGTGTGTAAGTGTTGGCCAAATAATAATAATAATACTCTCATCTACTCTTGTTTGAACAATGTTTGTCTTTTTGTCTTTTTTCTGCTTTGTTGCATGGACTCTTGTGTTTAGCGTTCTCCAGTCCTCAACTATTTAACAGGAATAAATAGACACAGAAACAGTTTTTGTTCCCCGTCTTCCACATCCATTTTAAAACCGGAAATGTAACAATATTTTATCACTGTTTTGTTTTCCAGGAACAAATGAACCAGATGTCATACAACGAGAAGTCTGACATTTGGTCTCTGGGTTGTTTGCTGTATGAACTCTGTGCTCTATCGTAAGTTTTCGCCTCACTCTCACTTCTGCTTTTGTACATTGCACTTTTGGACAAGATGTGGGTTGTTTTTGGTGTATAACGCGTGACTTTTGGCCCCGGTGTAGACCTCCTTTCACTGCTTGCACTCAAAGGGAGTTGGAAGAGAAAGTCCGCAAGGGCCGATTCACGAGGATCCCCTATCAATACTCTGAAAAGCTGAACACACTGCTGTCCCAGATGCTCCAACTAAAGGTTTGCTGTGTATTTTGAAGGGGGGGGGGGGCAAATGGGGACGGCACCCAGACCAATGTTGTCAAGCCAATGCAACTTGTAGTCCAGAAAATGGAAGTGTAGTCCACGGGCCAAGTAGCCACCTGATGCATTGCAGACCAGACTAGTCTTAAAACCATTTGTCTCAGTTGATTGTTTGAGTTTCTGTGTGAATCTCTGTGTCATGCTGTCCTGGGACTTCAATGGGCAAACATTCACAGACAGTGCGGACAGCGTTTGGCTGCTTGGGTTCATTGTGGCTTTTTGTGGTGCGTTGCCAGGACTACCTGAGGCCCTCGGTGGAGTCCATACTGCAGAGCAGCTTGCTGGCCGAGATGGTGGGTGAGGAGTTGCGGAAGGGGCAGGCGCGTCTCCACCAAAAGTCCACGGAATGCACG
Organism: Malacocephalus occidentalis; assembly: GCA_900312585.1. Classification (NCBI taxonomy): domain Eukaryota; kingdom Metazoa; phylum Chordata; class Actinopteri; order Gadiformes; family Macrouridae; genus Malacocephalus; species Malacocephalus occidentalis. The sequence continues at coordinate 6,557 of OMOU01042539.1, forward strand.
GCCACCGGAGCTTCCCGGCCCATAGAGCCAGAGACGGCCGAGCTGAGGCTAAAGCAGCAGTTCTTGCGGGTCCGAGAGAAGGCCCTTAAGGAACGAGAGGAGAGGCTGGAGCGTGAGTTGTCTTGTGTCTGTGCACACGTGTGTGGTCTCTTTGACTGCATACCAACCATCCTACCAGTCCAAACCACTGTGCAACAAATCCTGCCATTTTGTGGCATTTCCAAGATGGTGGACATCCTTGTTGTAGCATGGTTTGCCTGCAGCTTTGAGCCAGGATTGAGTCTCACAGCAAAAATGTATTGTGTTAATTGCTGCTACCTCCAATTTTTGTGTATTTTCCCATCTGGTCCCTTTACTGGCAGAGCGAGAGCAGGAGCTGTGTGTCCGCGAACGGCTGTCTGACCAGAAGCTTGCGAGGTAAAACACAATCTCTGCTTCCGTATCCACACTCTTCCACGGTCGTCAAAAGCCTGGTCTGATCTTGCACGTGCATCTCACCCTTAACTATCGCCTTGTCCACCGACTTTCAGAGTGGAGAATTTGCTGAAGAACTACAAACTGTTGAGGCAACCAAAGGGCCTCGTAGGGCTCTATTCCAAAGACAAAGGTATGAACATCGGATGACGGCGGCCCCTGCACCAGCTGAACCTCCACAAGGACTAAGCTGGCGTTTTGTCTATTCATTATTCCTGTGGTTGAGGGTGGGGTGTGTGTTTACATGTCGTCATTTTTTTCTTGTCATCATCTTTTTTAAACCTTGTAAATAAAGTTTATTTTATAAATGCATGCATATGAGTAGAGCTTTGGGTGGGAGCGCATTCAATAAATCCTTCCCATCGCGGTAGCTACGTTATGTGTGTCTCTTGAATATATTTTGGCTCAGTTCTTTTGTACACCGCGCAACACAAGCTTCTTCACACTAGTAACTCCTCTACTTTCTCGGCCCTAGATCCGGACGAGGACCTCTCCCTGGGCAAGAAAATGGTCCATCTTGCCAGAGATGGGCGGGAACCAATGAGAACACTATTGAATCAAATCAGAGGGCCCTCGTTTGCCATTGTTTGAGAGGGGACTCGTTTGAGCTTAATTTATTTGTGCAATAGGAACTTAATGGAGTGGCCTCTACCCAAAGACATTCATATTTCATTGTTAGATGTGTCTTTTTGTGTGAATTTCTGATTTATTTTTCTGTGTCATCCAGTGTTTGATGCTGTATAGCATTGTGTCAATATTGGTTCGATGTGAGTTCTTAGGGAGGGTTTTTTGCATTGTATTCATTGTGTGTGTGGTTTTCATTAAAGGCAGCTAGAATATTTCACACTTGTTTGCATGCAAGAAAGATAAAGCCTTTCCTATGAATGCAACCAGTGAGCTCCAGGTTTTGATTCCAGGTCTTCCTCATGTGACATGACTGTTTTGTTTCCCTCCTAATGTAATACCCGGTGAAAGCCGACACATTTTTCATGTCCCTTTGTGTGTGTAAGTGTTGGCCAAATAATAATAATACTCTCATCTACTCTTGTTTGAACAGTGTTTGTCTTTTTTCTGCTTTGTTGCATGGACTCTGTGTTTAGCGTTCTCCAGTCCTCAACTATTTAACAGGAATAAATAGACACAGAAACAGTTTTTGTTCCCTGTCTTCCACATCCATTTTAAAACCGGAAATGTAACTATTTTATCACTTTTGTTTTCCAGGAACAAATGAACCAGATGTCATACGAGAAGCCTTTCCTTTATGAATGGTGATGTGGTTTACCAGCATGAACCAAATGTATTGGTGTTGTGCACCTATGAATGCAACCAGTGAGCTCCAGGTTTTTGATTCCAGGTCTTCCTAATGTGACATGACTACTATAAGTCCTATATATTCCAATATGTAACCGAATGTCTACAGCCTCTGATAGTTGATAGTTGTCTAAAGACAGTGAAACCTTCATCTACCATAGGGGGGCAACAATTGCCATCTAACGCGTCAACTGATCACTTACTGAAACTCGGTCTTCCGTGCTCTTTATCAAAAGCCGATAATATGAAGAAGATAAGATGATTGGCGGAACTAAAGCACCGCAAGCTTGATAAGACCTAATATCCAAGTTAGAGATCACACACATACACACACGTATATGTAGCGTAATTTGTTTTAAAATAAATCCAAATTATAATTTACGCCTATATTTAATTGTTTAATTAGCAAATAATACGTTATTTGTATTCACATATTCCGCTAATCATCGGTACTTTTCATTTCGCTGCATATCCTATAGGTATATGTGACAAACATTCAATCTTGAAACCTATTTTTACATTCAAAGTTTAACAATAAAGCTCTGGGAACAGCACCATCCATAGCTATTGAATGTTAATGAGTTTTTCTACTCCGACATGAATGTGCTCAGAAATAATGAAGAGCATTCTTGTTGCGATTGTCCCGTGATATGGAGGAAGGATCGCCCTGTTTGTTACATGTGTTGCGTGCATCGCTGCATAGCAACCCGGTTGTGCGCTCTGTTCGCCCCACCCACTTGCGAAACTAGCGACCGTCAGCCAACCAACTTGTAGCTGGTGTCCTATTAGCCAATAGCAGATAAGCTGGGCGTGTCCGTCACGTTACTCCGTTCCGTGTGGAAAGTTTACCGGCTCGGGTGCAAAGTTTCAGCCGTCTGCAAACGAGAGACCAACGGCCAACCATTCTGGAATATACCGGAGCTGACTGGGCGCTATATAAGTCGTAGGGATTGTCTACGGTCTTTTATTTATCCGTGACTATACGAACGTGTGTCTAAATTAGCCGAACGGTGCCGCTATGTGTGGTGATGCTCGTGTAACAATACGGCTAGCAGCGGTTTGTATTGTCTCAGGTAGTCAGTTAGCTGAGTTAGCTCGCTAGGAGGGACATCGACCAATAGCTAGCTAGCGGATGCCTCAGGAAGCTGGTTGAGATCTGTATGAAAACGGTCCATATCTAAATTACCCGTCGATTGAAAAACCTAATTTCCTAGTAATTGAGCGAAAATGGCTTGTGAGCCAAATCGTGTTCGGCTGCTATGCATGCTTTTATTGACAGCTGGGTTTTTCGTCGTGGAAGTAGTGGTCAGTCGGATCACTTCGTCTCTAGCGATGCTGTCCGATTCCTTCCACATGCTGTCGGATGTCATCGCGCTTCTGGTGGCTCTGGTAGCGGTGCGATTTGCTGGAAAAACTCAGGCGACCAACAAGAATACCTTCGGATGGATCCGAGCGGAGGTGATGGGAGCGCTGGTGAACGCTGTGTTCCTCACGGCGCTGTGCTTCACCATCGTCCTGGAGGCGATCGAACGCTTCACGGAGCCCAACGAGATCGAGAGACCCTACGTCGTGATCGGGGTCGGCGCCGCGGGGCTCCTTGTTAACCTCCTCGGACTATGCTTGTTCCACGGCCACGCAGGTGGCGGACACGGGCACTCGCATGGCGGCGGCGGCGGTGGTGGACACGGACACTCGCACGGAGGCGATGCACACGGGCACTCTCACGGCAAGAAGAACAAGAGAGAACAACCAAACGGCTCATCGTCCGAGACGAACACCTTAGTGGTCGATCACAACAGTCCCAACGGTCTGAACGCAGAGGGTCGTGGCTATGGTAAGTCCATGAGGGTCTTTAGGTGCAGCTGTTTACCCTTTACCTATTACGAATTCTATATTGTAGCCATTCTCACAGTTACGAGTATTCGTATTCATGTCTCTGTGTATAGTTTTGTTCTAACCATAACTTTCATAGTTCAATCAAACGGCGTTGTGTCAAACAGTTAACCATCGTTAAAATATGACATGACATTTATAAGGGATTCATTGTCCAATAGCATGGGCTCTGTTACACCGAGGAAGTGTGAAAGCATCATAGCTGCTTTTGGTAGTTTCTGCTTTCTGTGAAGCAGTGCATGCAGCCCTGCTGTCCTGTCATATCACTGTGGTTCATTCATTGCCTTGTATATTTTAGGAGTTGCACATTAGTAGATTGATAATTGCTAGTTATTCGGGTGTGTAAGATGTCTTTTTATTGTAATAAAGCCCGAGAA
>OMOU01042542.1:0-24903 GCA_900312585.1 Malacocephalus occidentalis
GGGGGGGGGGGGTTAGTCAGTCAAAAATAAATAAATAAAGTGAATTTCGTCCGACAGTTAAATCATGGTAGCTACAAGGCGACCGAATGTTAAACAATGCACACAATACAAGCAGGCACGCCGCCACCATGCATTTGCATCGAAATGCAAATGCGGGGCAACTATGCAACTTACCATGCAAGCATGCGTACGAGTGCAACAGTGATTAAACCCGTTTATGGATGGTGCGTGTGTATGTGCGCATGCAATGGTGTGTTTTTATCAAGTGTGGATACCTTCAGCCGCCAGGAGGCGTAGGGAGAGTCGGATTCTTTGCGGAAGAAGCGAGCCGTCTTGGTGCCCTTGTTGAGCAGATGCTCTCCGGGCACCCCCTGAGTCTGGGAGATGTAGCGAACCTGATCACACCAGAGGTGAGAGATTGGAAGGGAAGAGACAACACCGTCAATAGCAACAGTGAGAAGGATGCAGGATCAGGAGAGGGTGAAAAAAGCAACAGGTCGGATAATCAAATGGATTTCACACAGTTTATTAACATCCAAGTAACGTACAAAGTCCATTCTCTCGTCTTTCTTTTTCAACAACCATTCACAACAAAATCATGATACCAAAAAACAGGAGTAACTGAAACCCACTAGAAGACAATATTGGAGTTTTAGCATCCGTACATTTGGTGCCACGTATGTGATTGACGCGTGGCCCTGTGAAATGGGGTGGGGGTTGTGTTACACGGTGTCCCAATCCCTGACACTTTAACCTTTCCTGCTCTGCCAAGAAGACACTCTAAATGCTAAAACCCTGATGCAGCAAGCGGCCGGGGTCACAGAGCCCATGTGGGCTGGGCGTTAAAACACATCTGATAAACCATCAGATCAGCACAAAAAAAGAAACCCTTCAAAACTATTCCTTCATTATCCTAAATGTGACATTTTCCATCACTGATATACTTTTCTTTGCCAACAAGCTGAGAATAAAGAAATTGTATATGTAGGGGAAACACGTTCTTTTAGTAACAAAAAAAGTCACGTTTCCGACTCACAGAACAAGTACACAACTTTTAGTACCACAAAGTACTTTTCAAGGAACCAAATAGTTCCTTCAGCTTGTTGCCTGCGTTTCCACTGCAGTCGAAAGATGGTCTTGAAATGTTTCATGTTCGTACACGACTGCACAACACAACAAACACGGTGGGGATTCAAGGCGTGCTGCTGTTGATCAGGATTTACTTTGAGTCCACATGGGAATGGAGATGAGCAGTAGTAGCAAAGCGGATTGAAAACACCCAAAATGCTAGACTTAAACCAAGCAGACAGATTTGACGCGCTATTGCAGAGATCGACCAGTAAGATGACAGACGGACTCGTGCCATCGGGCGCAAAGAACAAGAATGAATGAATAAATGCGGCTGAACTAAAATGCAGTGAGTACTCGACCAAGCAGAAAAGCCCCACCCCCAATGTTCCTGCGCTTTTGGGAAAGTACTGTGCACAATGTGACAGGCAACATAAACTAGGCCACTCTCACTAGGCCACATACGTGATATGGTCGTGGTTATTTACTATGAGCATCATATACATATAAAACACTGTACATATACATGCATGTGCACACAGAATATAAACTGGTTAGAAGGCAGTGTCATGAGAATTGGCTCACATGCACATACCAAGCACTTGCAAATGAATGTGTGGTGAAGAGCAGGCAGTAAAGCCTGCTTACAATGCCCTCACATGCCCCTCTTTGTGCCCGGTTATGCCCATTCATATCACTCACGAGGACGCGCTCCATTTGCCCAAATATGGTCTGCATGTACAACTCACTGAATTCAACCTGTTCTACGGGTTAATGGACATCAGATACGGCCATTGTGAATGTATAAGCCTTTGATTCCTCATGGAGATCGCGTTGCCACCCGGTGGCACGGTGGAAGCAGCTCTGGTTGCCTCTAGACAAACAGCGGTCACATGGGTGTCAAACTGCCAAAAAGCAGGGGGACGTCCAAATAAAACCCAAATGGCACGTGCAACAGCATATGGGACGTAATTCAAGGCACCGTAAAAAGTTATAGCTCTGAGAGGGGCTAGCTGGCTGTGCCCAGTCTCCATGTAGACGGACTACTCCGTAAGTTTGTCAATGTGCGGCTCATACCTGCTGGAGCGAGAACATGCCAGGGGAAATGACCCTTTTTACATCCAAACTGATCCACTTAGGGGTGGGTCTAGGGCTGAATGCACCGATTTTGAGGTTTGAGATACACAAGGGGACTGCTCTTGTTGCATGGCTATCAAGAAAGTGGAGCTCTGAGGTTTAGAAAAAGGCACTCATCACTCTCTCTTTTTTTGCATACTTGTGAAAATGACACTTTCAACACGACAAGTGTCAACACTTGTCGATCCCATCACTTGAGGCACCTCCTCTCTTTCACTCAATAATGACAAAATGCAGAGGGGAGTTCGAGACAGAGTCTCTGGCCGTGCGGTGGTGTTACCTGGTCATACTCCAGTGCTCCTGGATAGAGGGGCCAGCCCAGAAACAGCTCTGCCATCACACAGCCCAAGGACCACATGTCGATGGCCTCGGAGAACGGAAGTCCCAGGATGATCTCTGGAGCTCTGTAAGGAGGCAGGGGAAACGGAGGGAACAAATTAATGCCGAGAGCAAGTGGATGCAGTTGAAAATGTTAAAATGGTCATGGGACAGCCCATAACATGGCCTGGGAGGCTCTCTGTGGATTTAGATACTTGGATTTAAGAAGAGGACACAAGCTGTCGACATTTGACCTGATGGGAGTCCTTTCCCGGTATTCTCAAATCATTGCAGTTTGCCAAAGATCTGGGTCAGGGTCCAACATTGCACACTGCTGTCCTGAATGCAGTGGTATTGCCGCTGTTATTGTTGTTCAGGATAACCACATATGCCCGCTTATAAGAAAAGAAAAGTGTTTCCGGTTATGCAACCCCTATGGGAACCGCAATGTTTGGAGCTTGTTTTAGTCAGGGGACTACAATGGACTACACCTGGACCAAAAGACAGAGGCTAGGCAACAGCGCCGCAAATAGTAAGCAGTGTGGTAACGACCATGAGAGGAACGGTGGTTACCAAGCAACAATCTGATACTCTATTAGGCTGAGGGAAACCAGGTCATCGTTCAGCATTGCAGCGTGGCTTGTGCGTGTCAATCGCACATGTCGAATCCATTATTTCCCCCCCAGAGCACAACACAAATGGTGGTCAGGAAGTAAGAGTTTATTGTTCCCCATTTCGCCTCACCACGCAGGACGTTTGCATTTGCTTTTTGATCATCACAGGGGAGGGGAAAACCTTTCCACAAACTAGGGCTCTGCCATATCGTAAATCATCATCGTATCATCATCACGAAACGTTGTGTCGTCATACTGTGGTAATGACGATAGTTGACGTGTTTACATATGCGTTGCATATTATCAGTGTGTTGATTCTCTCAGCATCTCTTTGCCCCGTGCCGTCTCCCGCTCTGGATGGCAGGCACACAACCAACAACCACAACCAAAGCACAGATAATGCAATGTAAACAGATTTGCCTCAAATATTCGCATCACCATTCAGAGAAAAGAAAAGTCAGCTCTGTGACTGACTGTGGATTCATCAAATCTGTTCATTAAAATCCATTCATATCAAGGCAACCAGATACAAATATCCATTCCGTTTGCAGCATCAGAGTTTGATTTAACCATGCCTAATTCACACTACGTCTCCAAGTTTTAAGAAGTTGCAGACAAGTGCGGCCCTGTTTGTGCCGGTCGGGTAATGTGAACCAGTCAGACCAGTTCTAGAACTGATCACTGGTGTCCAGCAACTGCCACTGCAAGACCAAAGCAGCATTTTTTTCAACTTAGATGGTTATGCAAGTATATGCTGTGCTTATTTAAAAAGTGCACATTATGCATTTATTCTAGTTAAACAGCACACTACCCGACCAAGTAGCAACACACAAGCGTGTCTGTGCCCCAACCCTAACCCTAGACTATGACCGGAAAGATGGCTCCAATATCAAGGAATGCCGGAAGACATGGAGCCGTTCCACCTCCCTGCATCTATTGCCTGGCAACTGCTGCAGTGCACGCCTTAAAGACAGAGTTCCATCTCGCAGGCTTAAGCAGGAGCTCTGGGATCGGATGCACAAGACTGCGTTAATGGTTATGAAAATGTTCAGGAAACATATTGCCAAGCCATGTACATCAGGTGCTTGGGGAACCCATGTGGGAGTTACCATGCAAGTGGACAACTGCATCTTGGATTATGCAACGGGTGTATTCTGGAAGGGTGTAAAACAGGAGATCACCGAGATAGGCCCCTTGTTCCTCATTGTATGAGAAATGGCTCAATCCTTTGGGAGGGGTCACTTTATATAGGCTACGACACTGGCATGTGTAACGCAATACGTGAGATTTGCTAATGTTTCTACGCAACCTCGTGAAGCCAGTCTACACCTCACAAGCTCACCTCGGGGTTGTCTCGAGATTTGCTTTTCAGATTGATGAGGACACTGGCAATGTAATAAAATACCATATATGCTGCTTTGGCATCATTGTGTTATTACTTCAGCATTAACATTTGCTAATGATGTTTACTTTACTTGGAAAACATGGTCAGATTGCCAGAGCCAACTGGCTGGAGCTGTTCCAATCGGCTAGAAAGGTTGATTGACAACCCCCCTCCAAAACGCTGCCAAGGGCTAGCTTTCCAGACCTCATGATCAAAGAGCATATGACCTAGATGTGCGAGGCTACTTCGCGGCCGGATGGTACACTGGAATACATACTACACAATGTACCATCTAGTCGTCTCGCTAGAACACGCAGCAAGCATTGGCCATTGGTTCTGTATCCAAAATATCCTTGATATAAGATGTGTAAACATCGCCAATATACATGCAATATTTAATACCTTCAGAGGACGTTGCCAACACGTGATGGAAAACACCCCCGTTAACAAGATTATGGAGGCACATTTATTGCCCCTTGAATGTACACATTTAGATTTTTCCTACTTGAAACAGATGCGAGTATATATCGCTGCAATATCCCAGCCAACTACATTTGTAGGGGTAATGATGTATGTGGAATTTTTCAAACGTCCGTCCTCCCCCCCCCAAAATCAAATCATGAAACGCAACTGCTGTGACATTTAGAAAATGTGACTAAGCTCCCAAGCCCTGGGCACACCACGAGGACCACTGCTGTGCAAGTGCACGTGTTCATTACGACGCAGGCAAGCCCCTGATAGAAGTAGGTTAATCCTCCCCGTGTGGACAAGGCCTCTCTGCTGACATTAGAGGAGACCCCAAGAGTCGAGAGCCACCAACACTCCACAGAGCTACGGGGGGGAGGCCACATAACACTAAGCTTTATTTAGTCTCCTTGCGGTTCATAGCATCTGCCTACTAACATGAGTTGAGCGACACCTTATGCAAAGCATGGGACAGTCCTTGTGTAGCACGATCTGAAGGAGCTCTTTGTAGAGTGACATCATGTGTGCTTGCAAACAGACAACAGAGGAACATTAACAAAATAAAGATTACATTTTGATGGGGAAAGCAAGCACAAGTAGGAGCTTAAAAAGGAAGGCACGGATGCCCAAAAGTGGGTTAAGTTGATAGCCAGGTTGCCTTTCACCTGAATTATTCACATCGCCCAGTGCTCAATTTTCACTGTGGGAGGCGGATTTACGTCAGCAGCCTCCACACAACATAGCAGTCACCTCACCAAAGCCTGCTGTGTCATGGCTACCATGGCAACAATGGCAGAAGAGCATGACAAAACAATGAGTGGCGACTGCCAGAGCCTTCCAACCGCAGGAGTCACCACCATCCTAAAGGCAGCAATGCTACAGGCTTCCAGCCACCTTTTGAACCCGACTCAATAGAACAATAGCGTCTAGCCACTTCCTTTGACCAATAACACACTGGGAAATATAAAATTGAGATTGGACGCCGTCAAAGAGCGAAAGCGGCTAGGTCGGCATGGCAACTCGGATACGAGGCTTGTTAAGTCACGGTGAGACATGATGAAACTTTGACCAGAGAAAAGAACTTCCCGAGGTGCAGCAATAAGAATAATATACACCCCTAATATTCAATAGCACCTTATTAAATATGAACACACAATATCAGCATTGGATACGAGCGGATATGTCAGGGAAATCTTACTCTCTGATCGCTTGGCGTCAACACACTCCCTAGAAACACAGAGCCGTTGACATGACATAATCAATGGTAGAGAGATAAGGGCAGTGTAGAATGGGGAATATAAACACTCCCACTCCCTCATTTTGGTTACTAATCAACCGACACCTACGTAGCGCACACTCAGCGCGGGTTGGACACGTGAGCACCCAGCGAGTGAGGAAAGGGAACGTCGCTCTGTTCATCTTTAATGAAGCATACAGGAGCCCAGCGCGATGGGAGGGCTTGGTGTTGTACTCTGCGTTAATTCCTAGAAACTATGTGACGAATGATGCGTGTGTTTAACCCGGGACACACACACACACACACATGCGTGTCTTTGTTGTCAGGGCACACACAAGGGGAGTCGGATGAAAGGTCACGCTTGACTTGTATGGCAACAGGGAAACGCGAGCAGCGAGTTACCTTGCTTTGCTTTAGTAGCCGGTGTGTTCATTAATTGCAGGATCAGATGAAAACAAGCAATCAGCAAGTTATGTTTCTTTTCTTTTTCATTGTGTCAAATTAGAGTGAGCAGTAGCTGAGATGGGAGACATTTGTTGCCACATAAAAGGGAATTTCTAGTGACCAGGAGATATGCATTGCAACATAACAGAATTTCCAACAATTTTTTCATCATTCAAATAATTTGTGCTCTCATCATATATATGGGTATAAGGCAAATTCACATGCGTGCGTCTGTGCATGTGTGATCCAGACAGCAAGTTGAAAGATATGGATTTAAAACACAACATTAGTTTATGGCCTCGTAGAGCAACTTCATCCAGCACCATTTCTAGCCGGTTTCAGATTGAACTCATCTCCACGTGGCACAAAGCCACCAAAAAAGTAAGCGTACAGATATGCAAGTACACAAAACACATGGCAAAGCTGAACAGGGTCAGCGGCAGAGTTGTTCTTGTTATGCAAGAGCTATGTTAGCTCTACATCTGGCTCCCTTCATCTGCATACTCTTTGCCAAAACAGAGCTTAACATTAAAATGGACACTTGGGGCCAACGCAAAGTTCTACGTCTCATACCTAAAGATTGCTCCACAACAAATAGTGAGCATGTTTTCCAACAGCTTGAATTGCAACATTGTGTGCTCTTCCATCAAAAGTGGGTGGTTGCATAGCTGCAAAGCCTGTCGGTCCGACTCCCAACACCTACAACAGATTACACAATGATCGCGGGCCAAGGAATAGTGCAAGAGCTTGCGTCACACCCTTCTTGCTGTAACTCGTTCAAAGGAAACTCTTCCGATTTCAGTGCCACCAAATTGACAAATACCACTCTTTACAAGGTCACCAAAGTAACACACAGACTGAATGTCAACCCCCTCTGAAACATGTACAGGTGCCATCCAAATGGGACCTACAATACTGACTGGTTCTCAGAAAACTGTTCACAATGTTACATTTGCAAATACACATTCAAATCCTGCTTTGCCAATAAAGCCATTTTTTGCAGAACTGGGGTCAGTTAGTTTGACAATAGGGGCTATGTTTCTTCGCCACACACAGCCAGTACCAAAGGCCATGCCAAATATTGTACGAGTTGGTTCCACATAAACACTTCTGTTGTGATTCTGCACATTATGTAACATAGGCCTAGGCCTACAGCATAAGAGGGTGGGGCTTTAAGCACATGGACATTTGTATCATGTTGCACAAGTCCACATGAACGGCGAAGGAAATGAGGACACACAGCAATAGCAATAGAGCAAAGGCCAGAGAGTGAGTGAAACAAATTAGAAACAACAAAAACAAAAAGATGGGGGAGAGAACGGAGGAGCGGGAAACAGGATTTGTACGAGCGAGAGCAAGCCACGGAGCTCCTGGAGAGATTCCACCCTCTTATGCATGATAATTACATAACAGGAAAACCTAAAAACATCAGGCAGGGGCAGGGCTGAATTAGGACCTGTGGGAAATGTATACATACAAGACAACGCGCTCATGCCCCGGGAGAACAGATCAAAAGTCTACACATTTGTATTTAGACATTTGTGAAACACCCAATTGTTGTTCTTGTCAAACCATGCGCAACACTTTGTGACAATCTCACCTGTAGTATCTGGACTGCAAGTAGGTGGAGCACACTGCCTTGGAGACATGGCTAGCTGAGCCAAAGTCGATGACCTTGACCCTGTAGGGCTGTCTGGCTGGGTCCACCAGCATGATGTTCTCAGGCTTCAGGTCAGCGTGGATCAGACCCAAACTCTTTAGCTTCTTCAGAGCAGTGGCCACCTACATGCGACCATACGAATACTAGGTTTAAGAAGGCTTTCATCATCTCCACAATCAAGTCTTTAAATGCGCCATTGCAACGTTACCTGCTGCAGAATGGGCCTGATGATCTTGAGGGGCAGCGGGTTGAACTTGTTCTGCTTGAGGAAGTCGTAGAGGTTCTGCTCTAGCATCTCAAACACCAGGCAGGTGTGGCTGCGGTGCTGGAAACACTCCAGGGCCCGCACCACGTTGTGCTCGTCTGCGTTCTCGCTGCTCAGGCGGGACAGGATGCCCACCTGAAGGGACAGAGGGCAGCGGATGAGCCAGTGAAGATGATCATAACAAGCAGACATCATCCACAGAAAGAAATGGGCCAACCGTCTGGGAAGCAGTGATTGCTGTGGTTAACATCAGTTAATTAATTAAACATGATGACACTGTAGCGCAAACTAAATGTGAAGGAGGGCGAGGGCAAAGACAAAAATAAGCACTGAACAAAGACTGAACAATTAATTGGATTATTATAGAAATCGCAATGTGACAGAGCGCAATATCCACTTTTCCTAAGAGTCAAATGCGTAAACATTTCTAACCATCGAATTGCTGCAGAGATGCCCTGGCTTACTTTCTCCAGATGCAAGAAAACATGATTAATTGGTAGAGACCAACAAATGTGACAGTTTTTTTTGTTAAAAGGAAAACTGATTATTATTAAATTATATTATGATATCAGATAAAGCTGACAAAACAAGAGCCACGGTGCCTCACCTCGATCTGTCCCTGGCGTGCGTATGATGGCTGGTTCTTCAGGATCTTCACAGCCACCACGTCGTTGGTACCCCTCTTCCAGCACTTCACCACTTGGCCAAAGGTGCCCCGGCCCAGGAACTCCAGCACCTCGTAGCTGTTCTTGGCCGAGCAGAGGACCTCATGCTGGACCAGCTGGTAGTCCCCGTCCACGGAGCCCACCCTAGTGATGGCAGCGCCGGCTGCCACAGCCTCCACGCCTCCGCGCGCCGCGATGACGGCAGTGCCGCCATCGTGCGTGGCCTCGGCACCATCCACCACGGCCCTGACTACAGGCGCCGCCTCCGCTCCTCCGTGGTGCTGGGCCGGCCTGGCTCTGACCGGGCAGGTCTCCAGGTTGCTCCGGGCACTGGTTTGCAACATGGAAACGGGTGAGGCTGGGGGAGGCAGTGTAGAGACGTCCTCGACTATCTGCATCACTCCGCCACCGTTGTTCCGCGGTCGCTGTCCGCCTTCGCCCGTCCTCCGCTCACATCTCTGGTTGGCGCCGGTGCGCGAGACAGCTGTGGGTCTCTCCTGCTGTGTCCGGCGTTCGTCTCGTCGCTGTTGAGTCTCCGCTCCAACACAGGCCCCGCTATGCGGGCCACGGTCAGGGCTTCTGCTTCCTTCTGCCTCAGCCCGATTTTCACTACTGTCCCTAAAGCTCCCAGCCTCCGGCAGGCCCCGACTCCGACACACAGGCCCCTGCACAAGCACCCCAGAGAACTCTATTTCTTCTTCCTCTTGCCCCTGCTGCGCTCTGTACGGCCTCACCGGGTCAGCCTGGCCGCAGGTTGGCTCAACGTTGTTGGGATAGGCAATGCCGTAGTTGACTCCGATTACATAGGTTTTGGTGGGCGGCCGCTGATGATGAAAGGCTCTGTTGGAGGCGACACTGCCGTGGAACTGACTCCTGTGCTTGGTGGTACCACTGCTACTGGTTCCTAAGGCACTTGTTTGAGCTGGGTACAGGTGTGATGGCTTGACTAAGACCTTTGAGGCCATAACTGGACAAAGGTGAGTAGAACAAATGAGATGGGGAAATAGAAAAGGGTACAGATTTAGAGCAAATATTAACAGATAGTCTATTTTCACAGTTAGCTTACTGTGATGCTATGTGCACAAGTAGGAGATTTAGAATGGGGAGGGCTTTCATTCTGTTACATGTAGTTGTGGATGCGGTACACAACAACAAAAAACAGTCCTCTGTTGCAAAGGGGACACGGCGTGACTGTTTAAAAAAACCACCAAAAAAAACCCACCTATTTTAAGTGAAAATGTAACAGAAAAACAATGCTAATATCTGATAAACAGTGTGGGGGTGCTGGTGGCTGGCCCTGTCTGTAGGAGAGACATGTGGTGATTACAAGGCAGGTGAGTTAGTAGCAGCCAATTTACTAATCACTCATTTTCCCTTTAAGACAAAGGCAGCTGCTGGGTGGGTGAGGAGGAAGGAAGAGAGTGTACATTTCCGCTTGTGTCACAATAAGCAGGGTACTCTGCCATTTAGAAGACAGTGTCCCTTCTATGCCCTTACACAGAGACAATGAAATGCCGACCTAAAAGAGGTGAAGAATGGCTGTGCTTAAGGCTTTGCATTAGGCCGCAATGGGACCATTTGCTTATCAAGAAGCAGCAATAAAAGGTCAGTGCAGAGTGGGCGACAGGGTCCCTGAGGAAGGGCCCAATGTAATGAGAGACCGGGGGGGGGGGGGAAATCCCACTGCAGTGCTAGCCTGCTCTTGGAGATTATACTGGAGTTAGGGTTCACACCAAGTAGCACTGCCAAGCCAATGAAATGCTGTAATGGTACAATCTGACTCACATGGCCAATCTAGCTAGTAGGGCATTCTGGTGAATGGGGATGATTAGACAAGTGAATGGCTACTGTAGTGGTTTGTATGCATGTCCTTGTACCCTTGAAAAGCAATAATTGCAGAGTATCAAGTATATATAGTTCACCATCAAATATCTCAACGTGCAGCTTGTTTTGTGTACCTTTTGATATAATCTGAATAACAATCCCATGGAAACATTTATAGAATGAGCTTTCCTACAAATGAGACAACCGAATGTCAACTTCCCCTACACCCCAACAAGTAGGCCTACATCACAGTAATTCAAATCCAGTTGCAGCAACATGGTCAACGTTGATAAGGAGAATTCAGAGCGCTGTCACATGCTATCACTTCAAGCAGATTCCTTAAGGTTAGTGCCACATGAATACGTTGAAAACCGCACTTCAGAATAAAGCCAAGTGTGAATTAGGTAGCGTAACTACCATTGTATTTAGGCAACATTTTCAAACACGTTGCTTACTACATTATCCAAGGACAACTATAAAGACCTTCATGTAGTGAAATAAGACACAGATCAACCCTCTTAGAAATGTTTGTTTTCTAGTATTTTCCTTTTATGTGAGCCACGGTTCTGATCTCTGATGCTGATATTTAAAATGAGGGGTTGCGTTTAAACTAAATGCGGCCCGACCATGGGGCTAGAATCTACATGAATACGACACCAATACAACATCTCTTACAGCGACTTTGAATTTACTGTCAAAAAGCTAAATAAAGGGAGATCACCCATAATTTTAGGTAACTCACTAAAGGCCTACATGCAATAATAATAATGCCATGTTTTTATAATTGTAATGTATTCAATCTGGATGTGTTGCCAATAAGGAGGGCAGCATGTTGCAAGGTAGCTTTTGGTGAGGTTTCTGCTAACAATTACTTTCTGATGAGAGTACTTATGAGTGCAAAATATATACAAAGTACTTGTTGAAGCTCAGGAGCCATGGGCTGGATTTTGTAGAGGTAGGTGTAAGTAAACGAAACACAGGTTATTCCACAGGTACTACCTCTCTGCCGGTGCATATCCAATAACATCATGGAGCCCTTAACAACCAAAGGAAATACAAGACTGTTCATGTATGCATTGAATCATTTACAAATTGGGACAAATCCAGTGGTGTCGATAAGGATCCTTCATCTAAGCTATAAGCAGACCGCAGCCAAAACATCAAACAAGGTTGTTTGCAAAAACACGTGAATGATCATAGAGTCAAGATTTTACATGGCCATTGGAAAGCCAAAAACTGGCACATTAGAGTAAGCTTAAACCCTTGCACACAAGAATGAGGGCTGCAACAAATTATTTCATAGACAATGAAACTATTCTTTTTGTCTAAAATAAATATCAAATGCCATCCCAAAAGTATTAAAGTGCAAATTCATATCTTTCACTAAACCATTTATTTTCAAATCAGCCATCTTCGTTGAACTACAACATTAAGCAGCAAGCATCTGTCATCCTTACTTCCTTACTTGATAAATGATTCATCAAGTTTGAAAATTAGAATAGATTAATTTCCTGTCGATTCCTGAATATTGTTGCAGCCCATATGCAGCTGCTGTTTGCCAGTGCATGTGTTTTACATAAAAGTGGTTTAGAATTGCAGTGCCCTTCCTAGTTATTTAAACCTGCCTTATACAGGCTCAGACAGGCAATGGGGTGTGCCTGAATTTCAACCTGTAATAAGCAGAGCAAATACAGTCCATGGCTCAAAACAGCTCAATTTCCGGGTAGTTACATGGCATTCTTGGGGGAACAAAACTAGCGATTGTGATTGCCTTCCAGCTGACAAAAACATCAAAAACTGTCAACAAACATTACCAATATAAAATAAAACCACATGAAGATTGAAGAAGTGTAATTGTCAAATGCACATACAGGATGTACAGTGAAATAAGTAAGTCACATTTTATTTATATAGCACCTTTCAAAATCTAGGTTACAAAGTGCTTTACAGAAGGATAAAAAATGTATATATATACAAACTCCAGAAAATTGCTGCCAAAATAGACCGTCATACAGCTGGTGCATACTGTTGCCAGGGTATCATCGGTCCTTAACGAACACCCAGCACAATTATAGCTGATTAAGTGTTACACCTCACTGCTACAGCAGGTGACCGTTCTAGGAAGCAGTGTAAAAGTGTAGAATGCGTAAAAAAGCAGTGTGTTGGGAAACTCAAAGATCAGCTGTATATGCACTATGCCAGTGATCAATCAAGTGACAGCCAACACATGTGCAGTGTCTGTGTGTTTGGGGGTAGGGCCATAGCACCAACACGAAGACACCTGTTGAAACACATGTTAAAAGTAGCAGCAACTAACTGGGCCCCGACTGGCCCCGTCTGCTGTTGAGTTCGAGCATGTGTTTTGTGTGCACGTAAGCTCGAGGAGTCATACAGCCATGACAATTGGTACAATGAATTGCTGGTGATATGGTTACTTCTGCCAGCAAATGTGTAAAAGACAATCACATTACACATCAAATGAGAATGTGAACAAGACACGGTACACAAACGTGTATGTGTGCGTTAATGATATACCATGGTGATTTTTGTTTTATATTCAACAATGCTCTTTTTTCCCCCACTTTGCAAAACACAATACCTCCTCTTTGAAAGGAGATTAGTCTTTGAAAAGAAAGGACATTGTGATACTCTGAACTAAGAGTGAAATATAACCTAAACTATTCTGATACTACAAAAAAACATTTGATCTGTGACATGCTTTTTGAGATGCTATGGGATCATCTACAGCTAAATATATATATTTTTTTTTTACATCACCATTAATGTGTATTTTGAACAAAACATAGAAAATATCTGTGGATAAACCACAGCACAGGAAATACAGATAGGCGGATTGAAGAGTGTTAGTGATCTGTATCCGTGGCCTGAAGGGAGGTAGCTGTAGTAGTGAAGTACGTGTGAGGTGGCTATCTGTGTCCCTTGCCTATTCACCTGGCATGGATTGTGTGGAGTGGCTCTTGGTCCAGGCCAATTATTTTGCCGCTCTGTCTGATGATTTTTTTTGAGAGAGTTGAGGTGTTGAAAGCTTGCTTGTTCCTAGCATTTGGAAAAGATTATTTCTCTGTTAGGTTTGGTGTGGTGTTCACGATGACTGTTGTACGAGTATTCAATGAAAGTCATGTTTGGGTCTGGGCTTCTGCAGTTGTCAGTGGACCAGGACCAGTGGAGATGAATCTGGAACAGCTGAGAGGGCTGTTGACTCAGACCAACTGGTGTCTGCCTATTGAAAATACTACGCCACGTTGATGGGAATATTGACTTAAATTAATGTGAAAGTTGGGTGGGAAAATGATTGATGATCTTAAAGGTGTTTTGAAGCCAATCCAAGTTGAAGAGCTATAGGGCTTGTACATTGCGATGTCACCTCGGAATGACCGCCTCCATTTTGGCAGCATAGGAGCATTGGAATGTGGGTTATTATGTTAGTAGTAATGGCTTTTTGGTCATTGTTTGGTAAATAATCAAGGAATGACTTGTCATGAGGAGATATTGTTGTGTTTGAAGCTGCCAGTGTTTCTCATGCCAGAAGTGGCAAAATAAAGTGTTCATGAGCCTAGCCCCAAGTTACGCAAGTTTTAATTAATTCAGGGTTTTACAATAGCACAACCGTCTCAAAATGGTGTATCGTCAACAATTTAAAAAACAAATCCCAATGCATTCTGAGCGACAAAAATATGCAAAATATTCACACCACATATTACAATTTAGCCCAACGGTGATGAGGACTAGACAGTGAACGAGAAAGTAGGGTGGGGATTATATTGACGTTCGAAAAGTGAAAACCAGTTCAAATGCATTTCATTTAAAATGTAATCTAGAAAGGGGCTAGATTAGGAGTGTACTGACTGTGTGTATCCCTTATTGATATACGAAAATGTATATAGACGCTCATTGGTTGTGTGGACGTAAACGATAGGAAAGGGTTCTGCTCACAATACACGTGTACACACAAATGTTTTTAATTCTGTAATTTCAACGAGATGACGATTGAGCTGCATGCTGTTTTTAGATCACCCCTAAACATCCGCAGGAAAAGTGCAACACAGCTTGATGTTTAAAGCCCTTTATTTGTAACCATCAAAATAGTTTTGATACTTAGCAAACTAAGAGCGTGGAATATTGCCCAATGTGCCGTCTTTACAACAAAACTAATCCGGTGCTCCTTTCAATTAGCTATTGTGTTCTGTAAAGAGAGCAAACTAAAAACCACTGCAATTATAAAGTTATATGGCCAGATACCCTGCGTTATCCAGCTAGCATGCTCTGCTAACAGCAGTATGCGGACAGCGGAGAAAACTGAAGTTTGCTAGCTTACCAAACAACCTAGCCGAAAGCTAGCTAGCCATCGACCCAAAAGAAAACGAAATTACTTGAATATAGCGTGTTTACTCGCTTACCTTTAATCAAAATGCAGTGTAGTATCAGCCAAAGCGTCACCAACCACGCTAGCGACGAGGTTCCGCCACACGACCAACACCACGGCCGAACCCTGCACCGCTTCTGTCGCTGCCATCTTGTTCCCCAGCGAGAAGAGACCAGGCGCTGCGAGTTGTTTGTTACACATGTGAAGCTTACAAATATAGCAAATACCTAGCTATTAAACACGCCACCCGTCGCCCGCGACCACTTCGGGGGTCTCTCGGCTTAACGAACGACGTCTCTGGTCGTTACTCAGGACGACACGTCGATGTTTGGAAACTTTTGCGTGTCAATGCGCCTCCGCGTTCGGCGGAGCGGAGCTGTGGCTCTGAGGCTGCTGCTGGCTCTGAGGCTGCTGCTGGCTCTGAGGCTGCTGCTGGCTCTGAGGCTGCTGCTGGCTCTGAGGCTGCTGCTGGCTCTGAGGCTGCTGCTGGCTCTGAGGCTGCTGCTGGCTCTGAGGCTGCTGCTGGCTCTGAGGCTGCTGCTGGCTCTGAGGCTGCTGCTGGCTCTGAGGCTCGCGGCTCCTCCGCGCGTGTGGAATGTGAGAGCAGCGCGTGAAAGGGGAGGGCTCTCTCTCTCTCTCTCTCTCTCTCTCTCTCTCCAGTTACAAGCTAAAGAGAGAGATAGCTTAACGCACACAAACAGTCAAATAGAACTTCACATTTGTTGTCGAAATTCAAACGACACAACAAAGCATATTATTCAAAACACATGAGATGAACTACTCAATTGTCCCAAAAATATATAATTAAAGTAAAAAAAGTTTTTAAAACGAATACTTGCTGCAATTATATATTTTTTTCGTCAACATTTTGTCGCCTCCTATCGCGTTTTAAACGTACTGCACCCGACCTGCCAATAACAAGACTGCCCACTCAACTGAGGAACGTTTTATTGACATGTCACATATTGAAGAACAATTTGAAGACATCTAGTGTGGTTGATGTATCTATGCACATCTTCCGTTGTTAGTTTACAATGATCAACATGGGTAAATGTTTTCAACCATTTTCAGTCACATTTTGATGAGAAAAGTTTGAGTGTGAAACCTTGTGGCAATAATTATGGTCAGCAATGCTCTCTCGACTGATACAATGCTAGCTAATTCCTGTATGAAATACAGTATTTCCTGGGCAATTATGACGCCTTCAGAGCAACAATTTTGTTAACAAACGCAGAAAGCAGCCAGTGCTTTTTTAAATTATAGTTTTCAAGTACACATTCCAGGAGCCTTCTACTACACCACCCTCCTGTGGTGGGTCGTCGTCTACGTGTCCCCGCTTGGGTTCTCCGCTGGCGGCGACAGGGCACTCTGGAGGAGCTTCTGGTAGAACGGGGAGAAGACCAACTTGTTGAAGTTGACCAGACGACTGAAGCGGACGGTGAGCTCCCGCAGCTCCTCGCCTACTGGGGCCAGGCCGCCGGGCAGAGGGGCCAGAGTTTTGGGCTGTGTCGACTCCAGGGAGGCCAGCATGTAGCTGGTGATACGGGACTCTGTGTGCAAGTGAGTGCAAACATTTCTGATCTACAGTACATTTAAAAAATAAAACAGGGAAACATGTTTGCCTATGCATAGGATGTGTACATGAATAAATCATGTGGCAATATATGAATACAATGTTTAACTTCCTCCGACTCTCTCCATTGTGTAGAAGAGATGGCAATATATATATACAAGTTATAATGGTAAAATTGTCTGTTGTGTAACTAACATTAGTTTATGATTAGTATTGTCTCATCCCACAGTGCTCGCCACGAGCTACAGCAGACTGCGGTTGTACGTATGTACTAGGGACCAGTAATGAGAAGGAATTTCTGATTCTTACACATAGAAGGCCTACCTTTAAGTATCATTTTAAATAATATTATAATATTACGGTATATTAAAATACAGTAATAGATCAAACCAATGGCATTCAAAGTAGCAGGGTACAGAGTTGGTTTCAGTAGAAGTTCAAAAATGATATTTGAGGGAGAAAAGAGTCAACGGTGTTGACCACATACCCATCAGCTTACGGACGCTGTTGTCGGGGCAGGCGGTGGCGAGGATCTGTCCCTTCAGGATGCCCTGGCGCTCGGGGGTGTACGGAGCATGGCCGTGTTCGCTCAGACACTCACTCAGCTCTACACACAGCTTCTCCCCGATGGTGGCCAAGGCCTCCTCTAAACTGAAAGACCTTGCGGTGGAAAGGAGAAAACAACATGCTCTTATTTATTCAACGGCATCTATCAAGATGAGCCTGCGCGTTTACCATCATTTATGATCGTTTTTGACCAAAAATGACCATTTCGGACTAGGAAACAGGGCTGCATCTGAAACAGCGCAACACACACTGCATACTATAGTGTATGATTCTTTGTCAATAGACAGACGTTTCATGATACATACTCTGACTATGTCTAATGACAATAAAGTTGAATTGAATTGAATCTCGATCATGATACATATCACAATAAAGTCCGTTTTCTGGTCATATCTGGATATTATTATGCCTCATAAGGAGTATGTGATATCCTGTTTGTAGCAGGCAACGTGTGTTGACTCACGGTGTGTGCATGTCTGTGATGATGGCGTTGACTGTGTTCTTTAGCGTGTCCATGAGGCCCGGCAGGCCGGAGATGGCGTCTCCTGTGGTGGTGTACACCATGAGGAGCAAGGAGGAGACCAGCACCAGCCGCTCCACTTCTTGCTGCATCTCCAGGAAGCGTGCCTGGTCCAGCAGCACTGTCTAGTGGCCAAATGAGATGGCAGCACCGTGAGTTGGGGAAAGAGACGTCACCATTGTTGATGTCATTGTGTGTGTACATGTTTTTGCATGCGTGTTTGTGTGCATCATTTATATAATTTAGTCCTTAGGGGAAAGCACTATTACATTTTCCTATCGAGGCTGGAAGTAGAAGGATGAGAGGCAGGCAGACAGACGGCTAAGAGAGAGAACACACTGAGCAGAATACAATGCTCAATGAAGATTTCAATCATAACACTGACATTGGAGTGGATAAGCATTCTCACCCCGTTTTCTTTTATTTTCAGACTTAGATTCGTATTATTATTATGTTATGCTTGCACACATAACCGTAGTTTGCATTGTTATTTTCAGATCAGCCTGGTCTATCTGGACATAGATTGAATAGAACATCTAATGCACATCTCATTAATAGACATTGTTTAACATCCCAGATGTAATATGTACTACATTTGTGATCATGATGACAAAAATACACTGTATAATCATGTATCATGTACTGCATTTCGTTGTACTGGTATGCGTACTCTGTGCAATGACAATAAAGTTGAATCTAATCTAATCTAATGTATGCCTTGAGAGGTGAATTTATGTCTAATATATTCAGAGCTAAACATTGCCATGTGCAGCAGCAACTCGAGAGTGTGAGGCAGGAGCCTGAGCTGGAAGGACATTTGATATTTCTTCATTATTCATTATTGGTAAGAGCATGGACATGGCACAGGTTTATACCAAAACGTTCTTAAAAGGCCCCAATTATACTACCAGTTGTGAGCATGATTAGCCATTACTTGTAGACATTTCAAAATTGTAATGCAACTCATATTGTCATTGTGACATCACAAGTGGGAGTGTCCAGCTAGATGTACGATGTCACATGACAATTTTAGCCACATGATCATTTTGAAACGGTTGGTAATGGCTAATCACGCTCACAACTGCTGGTATACTAGTGCCCCTTTAAAAGTCCAATATGACTACTAGAGGCAACCCCTTTTAAAATAGAGTGAGTGTGGAGGTGCAGGACACGCACGTACGAACCTCCGGGAAGGTCTCTGAGGCATGGTCCCACTTGAGAAGCTGCAAGTAGGCGTGGTTATGGACACTGTGAGGTGGCGGCGAGGGATTCGAGGAGTCTCGCAAGGCCTCCGCTGCCTCCCGAAGCCACTTCTTGGCGTAGTCCAAGGCATCTGGAAGTCACGTTGAAGAAAATCATTTGAACGCGCACAACCACAACGTCTTTTATTGTGTGAAGCGTCTGACAAAGCCTAGTCATCTCTCCTCACTAGGTTGCTTCTCCAGAAACTCCTGGAACTTGTGTCTCTCGTACTCTGCAGACTGCTGCATCAGGTGGGGCTTGATAGTGGTCAGGGCAAAGTTCACCATGTCGATTTTCATCAGGTCCAGAGCTGAGACGATTGCTCTAGGGTAGAGGTATAAGAGAGAGAGAAAAAGAAATATATAGAGATCAGCACTAGACTATAAAAAGAAAAATCGGTTATCAGAGTATGCAACCATTATTCTAGTATGACTGTTTTCTTTTAAAATGGCGCTGTAGGTAAGTGAGCAGAAATGAGCAGTAGAGCATGGATAAAGAAAATGGAGGATAGGGAAAGGAAATAGACAGAGGGGGGCCAGAAAGATAAGTGGAGAGGGAGTTGTGAAGAGATTTGAAAAATGAAAAAATATATACTTTACAGACAATGGAAAAAAAATTCTTACGGACAGCCCCTTTAATATAATCTTTTAACATCCACCAGTTTACTGGGAAAGTCACACAAGGTAAATCAGTGAAATATCCACAAAGTGACCATTCCAGTCTGGGAGAATAAACCATCGTAGCCATCTCTCCTGCCTTCACTAGAATTTCTATATGCAATAAAATTAGCCAAAATTGCTTGTTGTACTGATTCTGGAGAATAGCATTTTGCGTGAACTCATGTAAACAATAACAATGGCACGCCGGCCTTTTGAAATCAACGCATGTTGCTTCAGGGTTTGTCACAGTCTGTGGACAACAAGGCAGTGGACGGCCATGCCAGTACTTCATCACAAGTGCTACTGCTATTGTCCGCATTTGTGGGGAGGCACGCTCACACCAAATGTATCTGTGTTGTCAGCGATCAAGAAGGGGGGAGGGGGAAGTGCAACCCCTGAATGTTGTCAATGTCAGAAAGTTATCAATTGTACCTTAATAGATCAACTTGAACTGCTGAAGTATCTCAATCGTCATCCTCTTTGCCATCATCTTTGGTTAACTTACTTAAGCAGAGGCACCAGTTCAGTTGTTTCACGCAATTTCTTGATGGCCGTGTCTCTGCAGGGGGCACACAGCGACCCCATGGTCTCCACGATGAACTGAGCTAACCGACCCATGTCCAGTGCCCCGTTCTCAGCCTCCTGCTGAATGAGAGGCAGGTCCAGCACTCCCTCAATGCGGGAGCGCAGGCGATCATGGCCAGGCATCAAGAACGAGAGCAGAGCCTGGATGGGGGGAGGAGGTGGTGGTGGTGGTGGCACAAGAGGTGATATACCAGGGCCTGAGGCTGCTGGGAAATCATTCAGAACTATGGCCCAACAATATTCATCATGATTGTCGTATACACAATACCATTCACACTCATCAAGTTATCGTCATAGCCTAACTTATCTAAAATCGTAAATATCACGGAGAACTTTTTATTTCAGTTTATTTCCCCCTTTATTTAGCGAAGAACTCAGAGTTAAAACAGCATTTACAACAGCTATTAATAATGTTTACATTACTGAATTTGGACTTTACAGTTAGTACATCAATATAATCCCACCCATAAGCAAGCTATTTAGCTTTCTAACAGTAGGCTAGTAAAAATTCTCAACAATTTTTAAGTACATACCTGTATGCAGTTTCTAAAGTATGTAGGAAGGCTACATTTGTGTTATAATTGTCCCCTGTCTTTCCAATATTGATATAAGCAGACACTTATTGGTTGGTTGAAACTTATTTTCCCCATGACTGTGACAGTGGCATATGATGTATTATTTCACATAGCCTTGCGTTAACTGAGGTTTAAAAGTTTCACAGTGTGGTTGAAGATCTAGGTATATGTGATTTGAAATGTCTTAAAGGTGATGCAATCTGCATAGGTCCATATCTCACATTAAGGCAATGTGGTGCACATGCATGAAAGATATTCTGAAACACTTAATGTCAATGTATTGAACAAGGAGCATGTTGTGGTAAAAGTAATTATAATAAAAGCAATGTTAATGGTTTATGGGTGCGTGGTGTCGAGTGGGCGGAAATAAAATGGAGCATGCCCTTTGTCCCTCTTGAGCCCCTGCCCGACCAAAATCTCTGTCCACGGCCTGTACACACACCACATGGATATATTCTTCCCAAGATAAACTCAACCGTAAGTGGAGCCACAGTAGGTTTCAGAAGACGAAGTATTTCTAGTGTAGAGAAACACATGAGAACACGAGTCTACAGGTCCCAGCCCCAGCAACATGATTAGTCGAAATACGAACAATACAACCAATTGTAAGCAAAGAAAATGAAGCCCTGTTCACCCGGATTTGAGCTTGTCTGCCAGCAGACATTAGAATGTCAGATGGTGGACATTCTGATGTGCGGTCTAACTAAAGAGAATGTAATATGGCTTTTGTGTCTCACCTCTTTGATTTCAGCTAGCATCTTGATAGCGTTACTGTATGTTGGGGGATCTTCATTCAACTGAGCCTCCAGATAGTCCCAGAATGCTTTGTGCATAATTTCCTTCACCCTCTGCTCAAAACTGCACAAGGACAGAGACTCAAGTAAATAATCATGGACCATGCAGTTGGTCAAGGCAAGACATAATATCCTCATTAATAGTGTTAAAAGGTGTACCTCAATACATTGATTTGTTCCCAGTTTCCCACACACACACACACACACACACACATTAATTCCCCACCTTCCCTCAGGAAGTTCTACTGGTTTCATCTGAAACTCTTGGTTAACCATCATCTCGTGCGCCAGAGCCATGTTGGAGACTCCCTTGGCCGTCTCCATCAACTCCTCTACAGAGAGGAACTTTGGCGGGCTGGCTGAGGAGCACAGGGAAAACAAAATGCTGCCAAACCAAACCCAAAGAAGAGAGCCAACTGATTATAATACTAGAAAACTGCTCAAGTGCATCATCATCCTCGTGCACTCTGCTTCAGCCAGCTTGGTTACAGAAGTATGAAACAGTCTGCTAGAACCCACCCTGTGGTGTGTCTCCTCTACGTGGACTAGGGCTGTTCATCCCTGCTCCTCTCCCTGTCTCCTCCTCAGAACGGTCCTTCCTCTCCACCTTCGACTCCTCGTGTCCCTCGTCCTTCGACTCCTTGTCTCCCTTCTGGCCTTCCGGTTGGTCCGAGTCCTTTGGCATGGTTCAGATTTTTTTTTTTTACAGCCTGCATATATACATCAAATTTGGAGGAAAAGTCGGCAGATTCGTCAAATTCTGTGGCAATTCGGTTACGATCCTATTAGCTTGGAACGTGTAATAATGATGTTAACTATAACGTTGTTTCGGACATGAATTAACAACAGTTTTCTGCAGCTCCGTTTGATTTGGTACCCACCGATAGGATGACATCATCACAACAGACAAACAAGGGTTGTGTGCGGACTTTATTTTTTAATTTACCAACCTCGTTTTCTTTCCCCTTGATGGATAGATATAACAGTCAGGATTTGCCTTGTGCTCAAACAGCGTCGTGGTGTCGATAGCCCGGTTTATTGCAAACCTTACAGCAACGTCTGCGACGTCATTAACCCGATCGCAAAGTGGAAAATTATTCACATTATATTGTCGGATTGTGTCGTTAAATCCCGCTTCAATTAAGTCAGGTTGGCATGTGGCCGCTATTGAGTTATCCGGTCATAATCGCTATTATATAGCCCAAGTCTATGAACGTTGCATCGGCAGCGACATGACAAACCTTCCGGTAAAGGGGTGGGGCACCAACACGTCAGAGCCACGCCGTCCTTGTGGTAATAGAGGATATATGCTGCTAGTGCCATGTTAGAAAATAGTAGATAAAACATTGAAAATGAAAATGAAAAAAGTGAAAACACTTTTGTATGCTACAATTGTATTTATTATTAATTTGTTAATAAGCATATGGGAACACAAAACATTGCTTATGCAAAAGTCAGCCACACAAAGAATGTGACGATTATGTCTTAACCGCAATTGACCAAGAAAACCTTAAAAAAAAAAAAAGAAAAAAAAAGTCATCCATCCACAACTCTATCCAAGCTTTTCTGCAGGTGTAGAAAGCGGTGACATTCCCATCACAGCATACTCAGGGCAGAATCACCAAAATACTGATCAAAGACCTCAGGGTGAGACTGGTAAAACTGCCTGAATAAATTCTTCTTCTTTTTGTCTGGGATCTTGGGGTCCAGATGTATGTCGCTTAGCAAGGCCCTCAGCTCCTTGCTGGTGTTTTCTTTGGAGTGTGCGCTGCCGCGGTACATCTGCTGACAGAAGGTGGTACCTGGAGGAGACCAGGACAATGGTGAATGATGACACTTGCAGGATCATCTATAGCATCCTTGTGTGCTACACAAAGACAATTACCCGTAACATCCGGAGGCTTCCCATGCACAATGCTGGCCAGTTGGTCACTCACTGCCTTGTGGAGGGCCCCTGGTATCTAATGTAGACGCACACAAAAATAAAATAAAAGTAATAGTCTAATCAAATCTTTATCAACACTACATTTTCCTAATTCCCAATTGACGTCCGATCATTTCTGCGGTCTAGTAAATTAATTTAAAAATAAATACCAATCAAAAACATTTAGTTCAATTATGAATATTTGGCTTCCAGTTTCAAAAGATGAATTATCTTTCCTGAATGTTTGAACACAAATCATAGACGTTGGCCTGTAGCCTGTATTTCGGCCAGGATATTTATGTTTAATAGAAATGTCTAGGTTTAGTACTAGTCGAGAAGGGTCCTACAGTCTAGGTGAATACTTTACTTATCTCACCTATCAAACTTTGGATTCATATCCAAGGTCTGATGGCAGACATGATTTTAACTCTACATCCCGCAGACTGGCCACTGTAGAAATACAGTATGTACACTGTATCTGATCACTTTACTGATAGATTCTTAAGAAAACCATCTCATGAAGTGAGGCATAACTTCCACTTTCCATGTCCCTCTGTGCAGTCTCAACGCCAGCGGTTCTGCTACAGTAGGACCGTTGAATCCCAGATTAACATTTTGCCGACCTTGAAGATGTCCTGTCTGTTGCTGAGCATGAAGACCACCATAAGTTCTTCTTGCTCCTTGGACAGCATCTTGCTGTGGACCACGGCCCTTGAGAAGGACCGCCTCACTGCCAGACGATTTTCCATCTACACGTGCACCAGAATAATGTACGACCAAATTAAATATAAATAAAAGATGCCAAGAGCCACCGAGGTTCAAATCAGAAAGCACAGACTGGTGCTGGTGTCTCACTTCCTTGTCCAGTCTTATGGCCTGTGGGTCAGCAGCGAGGGACATGAAGGTCAGCAGCCTGCAGAGCTCTTCCCTGCAGCTAGGGGGCAGTAGCTTGAGACACAGTTGTAAACCCTCCAGAGCCTTATCCAGCTTGGCATTCAC
>OMOU01042542.1:28058-45345 GCA_900312585.1 Malacocephalus occidentalis
CGCCACCACATCCACACCGTCAGACCCCAAGAAACAGTCGCCGTGGGACTTGAGGTGGACTCGACGACGCTTCACCTTCACCGAGGCCTTGAGGTGGGCGATAAGCCCGCTCCAAGAGGAGAAGGACTGGTAATTCCTACAGATCACCCCCAGAGCTGCACAGGACCCAAGGCTTAATTTACTTGTGGAAACTAAGCAAATGAAATATAAAACTCAGACAAGAATGTTTACTCCTCTCTGTTTATTCACTTGAAGATCGCTGTATATCGCGTGAGTTTGCGTCCACCACTTAATTAATGATCATTATAATCTGTGAATGCATCCTGCAGAAACACGGCAGCACGTTGCCGTTCAAGACAGGGGGGGTCACTCACCCGGAGGACGCACATAGAGCTTTTCTGCCAGATTTAGAACCGCAAGTCTCTCCTTGATAGTGGCCATGTTTCGCTTCCGTAAAACCAATTAGTGTAGTTGAAGACACACACCTTTTATAACGTACGCTCATCAGCAGCGAGACGTGCGCCGACACGCCGCTAGATGGCGCCAATCAGCAGAGAAACGCGCTCTGTTCTCCGCCAAGTCTGAGGGATCCGTTTATGGTCTGACCCTCCTCTCATGTATTATTATAAATCCGTGGATCTGACGAGTCAGAATAGACTGTGTGCAAGGTCTGACTGTACACGGCTCTACTCCTGTCATTGATTTATGGTCTTTTTTGTTTGTTTGAATAGTGTCCTATTGGTCCATACTGCAGCGTATTGGAGATCGGGGTAATACATTCTAGTACATTCTCGTGAATATAGTAGATAGAATATAGGAAAGTTGGCAAGTTGTGAAACATGTACTTTACCGCTACCACAAACCGTTACCTTTTGGACTAGCTTGCTCATTCAACGATGGTAGCATTTTTTTTTTTAGTGATGACGATTATTCATGTCTTTTGCAATATGAATTCCAACCTTAAATGTAATGTAAACGCAATGTATAATGATAAACTAGCCTGTATAACCATTAAGGCCGACAGATAACCAGCCTAGCTGGCAAATAGACATGGTATCGCTAGCTAGAGAATATCCCATTGAATCAGTAGCTCTCATTTACAATGTTAATGGTTCAGAAAGAAGTGGTTAACACCTGTTAGACTCCTTATACACACACACACACACACACACACACACACACACACACACACACACACACACACACACACACGCATGCATACATGGGCAGAACGCACACACACTTGCTGTAGAGACAGAGTCAAGCGCATATTCCCATATCTCCTCCCCTCTGAGCCCCGGGCCCCAATGTCGTTTTACAATAGCGGCAAAATCTAGCAGGGATCATTGAATCCCCATCCGTGATGGATGTCAACACAAGTTAAATGGGAGAATAGGGTCCGTTCTATTAAGAGATCGTTGGCGAGTGGAGACCTCCCCCTTTACCAGTCAATCACAACGTGTGGGTGTGTGCGTGTGTTTTTCCTGTGTGTATTCAAGCAGGTGCAAGGGTGCGTGTGTCAGTCACTTTGGTGAAGATGGGACAGCCTACATAGTCACAGAGGCCCAAGCACACCACCCACAGGTCAAACCAAATAACTTATATAATTTGAAAAGCAATGGGCAGAAAAACAATGTATCCGATGAGTGTTATGGGTCTGACCCCTATTAGTGTCAAGGGCAGGCTTATCTGAACTTAAGATGGCTTTGGAGAGGAACCAAACCTAATGGTCATTCCAAAGCCATTAGGTGGAATTGCCGAGACTGGGAAACATTACAGCGTTTTATGTAATAGCCTATTATTTCTGATGAAATATTATTGTGGAAGAAATTACAGGTGAGGAACTAATTATGTGCATGGACGGTGCAAAGCGTAACATGAGTGCTTATTAAACAGCCCATTCTATTAACCTTTTCTGACATAATTATTTTGCTGTCTTGATGAACAGGGGGGCGGGGGCCACCCGTTAAAGACCTCTATCATGGACTTGGAGGGACGTCCTCCCCACGCCACTGTAAGTTAGTCCCACACACCTTTAAAAGGAGAAATATGACTCCTGCAACATACAGTTTATTTTGCATTATGTGTGTTTTATTATTCAAATTTTGTTTGCAATATTTGACTGGACAACGTTGACCAACTTAACTATAAATGGTGGTTTATACAGTTTATACCATATAGCTTAAGTCAGCAAACTGCGGCTCACCTCCATGTGTGCCTCTGTAAATTGTTCTGATGGGAATGAGTAATGTGACGACGTATGACGCGTCTATTTTCCCTCTGTAGATAAGACAAGAAGACTTGGAGCAGGACCTGTCTGTCTCCTGCGCCCCCTGCCCAGCGGAAAGTGGAGGAGCCGTCTCTCTTCAAGTGCTGGAGTTTAAAAGCTGCTTCCTGGAGGCTATTGAGGAGCTGCACATTCGAAGGGTACGATAGCGTGTTTGTATTGGCCTCTTGTCAGCCGTACAGCGCCTCGGGACCGCTCGGCCTCAGACAGTGAGGAGCAGAAACCGAACCCATATAGCGTCAAGTCATCAAACTCCTCTGCTTCATAAGTGAACTGTTGTATTCAGTTTGTATCTTCATTCACATTCACATTCAGGGCATTTGGCAGTCGCTTATATACAAAGCGACTTGCAATGAGTACATTTGCCGAAAGAGTGAAACAACAATATATCACTGACGGTGCAGTACGATTTTAATATCAAATTGGCATCAAATGAGTGTGATGATGATGGATTGATTGTAATGATTATGGCCTTTGTCTGTTACTATGCTGTATTATATTCACTCTTTATTAAGAAGCGCGCCACACATTTGGCAAAGCCATTGGAAACCAGGGAGGGGGAAACCATTGGAGCAAGAGGGGACATGGTATAGGGATGAGGCCCAGTAGTAGCATGTCAAGACCTCTGGCCCCTGCGGAGAAGAGCCGGCTGGAATAGAAGCACATTGTATTATGATGGAGGTCACGCCACAAGCAGGCTGGGCTTAGACCAAAAAATACATGCGGGAAAAAAAAAACCCCAACCCCAACCAAAAAAACAAAACCTGAAGCAACAAATTAGTTTTCAGCCTGCAGCAAACACGTTCAGCCCGCCTCCTCCAACAACAACAGCAGCAGCAGCAGCAGGGATGTGCTTAAAGCTCAGAGGAGCAACAGTAACATTATGTCGCCATTGGTTTTTATTGTTATGGCTGTTGTTTCCCATCGCAGGAAAACAACAGTAAAACGTTACATTGACAGCCCGGCGCTAAATCAGCGTGCGTGGTCCTCCTCGGGCGCTTGGAGGGTGGAGGGAGGGAGAGGTTAGCAGGCAGAAGGACATCCGTGTCATACCGGACATTCCCCTGCAGGTCAAATTCCAACATTTGTGATGTGTATGATTTGGGTGGGACACTTCCATTGAGTTTGGAGCTGTTTTGTGCGAGTGGCCTTGGGTCAAATGTAGGAATAAGAAGAAGAAGAAGAAGAAGAAGAAGAAGGCAGACAATTTATAATACATATAAAATATCAACCTCATTTAAAAGTAACATCTTAAATGCATCCATTCTAAAGCAGGTTTTTCAGACATTTAATAAGGATAGGGTTAGGGTTCATTTTAGGGTCAGGGTTCATTTTAGGAATTGACACAGTGTATTTAAATATTGAGACATCCACTAAAACTACTGCTTCCTGTTTTGATTTGTATTATGGTCTATATACTGTATATTGTACAGACCACATTGCTTAAATTTTGAACACACACACACACACACAGACACCCTCAATATAATAATGAATTCCAAGCAGCTTCATCCCTTCATCCTATTCATTGCAGTGCCACGCTGGTAGCAGAGTTTAATGAGAACTTATAAAATAAACGCACCGTGCTCTGCTCCCACGTACACACATAAAAAAAAGTCCCATGGATATAGAAAGCAATTGACTTTTACCTGCCTTGGTCATGGGGAGAGGGAGGATAGGGATGGCTCTCCACAAATATCACCTCCCTTTTAACGGCCTTCGTCTGGGGGCTTAATCTAGCAAATATGCCGAGGCAGAAACTACTGAAACTATCCTCAAAGTTATCAGCATCTTCAGTATCAACTCCAAAGGTGTCAAAGGTTTTCATTTTGGAGACATAGGGAGATCACGTTTCCTGATATGTTTACCTCTCCGTCACCACAATGTTTTTGTTAGGAATCGGTGTCGTCATCATTCTGTGTCCTTCTGTGTCTACTTCAGGATGCAGAGATACGCTTCGGACAACAGATCGGTGAGCTGGTGCTGGAGAAGCAGGAGCTTGAGTGGCAGAAGGTAGGGCTATAGCTGGAGTCTCGATCGATCAGGATACCGGGGAGTCACACTTGAATGCAGATTTGTACTCTTGCTGTGCAGTGTAACATAAGCTGCCCAATAACCCCCTCAGCTTGGGCAGTTGTTTAGTAAGCTCTTGTCCTGCAGGATTCTTTACAGCAGCAGCTTGAGACAACAGTGCAGCAGCACTCAGAGGCCCTGACCAGTGTTAAAAAGCAGGTGAGCCTACTATAACTGTGTTTTTCTAAACCTTAATGTTACTTTTTGGTCACGGGGGAATTACCTTGTTGTGATTCCGCTCTTTCAGTTTCAGGGGAAAATGAAAGTCTTTGAGGAGGAAAAGGTATAAATGCATTCTTTAAATGGAATCAACCTTGATTACAATGCTATAATAATACCACTTGATTATAGGGAATATACCAACTCAGCGCTCAGTCCAAAGACAATGCCATCAACGGCTTGAAAGAAGAGCTGAAGGTGCTCCAGGTACTTTTAACTAAAGCAGACTTGTACGCACACACACTGCGTCTGGATGTGTTTTGTTCTCGTCTTTACCATCAGCCACCCCTATGGCCGGCCTCGTGGAGACAGTGTGGCGCTGCCGGGTGTTCCAGAGTGTCGGCTCGGCCGGTCGGCGTGTCGGTCTGTGGGCCTCACCGTGTCTGTCCGTTAGACTGGGCCGGGGCGGAGGTGATATACTGTCACGCTCGCGCTCCACTGCACTTTAATGGCCCAGCTGCCTTATTGAGACAATCTGAGCAGGGGTTTTGATATCCTATCTGGGAGACCCTCGCGGCAGTGTTTGGTTAAATTAAGCACTGATTGTGTTCATTGTCTTGACACGCTCTGGTGGATGGCCTTATGTTAAAGCCTTTAATTCTCTTTGACCAATAAGTGGCCCGCCATTAAAGTCATTTCATTGCTGTCTACTTCAAGATATACAAGATGACTATGAGATGCGCATGTCTTTATTTATTTAAAAGAGTCTAAAAGAATATTATTCACAATGCATTTGAGGAAAATGTAAAATTGAACTTGGCTAATAAGTTGATTGGTCATTCGAGGTTCGATGAGACGTAGCGTTTCAGTCAAACCTTCCTTGTGATATGTTGTGATCACATGGTGCATCCAACATATGGAGACCGGCAGTTTAGTGTTGTACGGATATGATCTGTGTCTCCAGATCGACGCATAACCTGTTGAAAAGATTCAACGCCATCAATGAGTACAATATCTATACATCCTTTAAATACAAATATTGGGTTTTGCATATTTGTTGAATGTCTATTCATGTTATTTAGAGCCAAATGGATGCATTAATTAGCACATTTCATATTTCTGACTGGCCTTGTCCTCCAACGTTCCCTGTGAAGCTGGGGTCAGAAAGCACCTTCACTTAGTTTTACTGCTGTTTTACAGCTGTCCACATACAGTTTGGAGAAGAAATCCAGCGAGCTGGTAAGGAAAGATTTTCTAATTATACAAATTGTTGACAGAGGGCAGGTGGGAGTGGACCAAATGAAAGGAGGAGGGCGAGGGACAGGAGGAGGGCCGCGGGGGAGGGCAGCTCATCAGGAGTAACAGAAAGGGGAGTGGGCGACACTTGAGCTGCCAGCGCAGCAGAGAAAAGACCTCCATTAAAATATTTTATAACTGGCCGCTTGCTCGGTTTACCCTTCCCCTTCGAGAGCGGAAGTGGGAGTCAGGAGGAGATAGCGAAAAGGCGAGGCGGGAGTCAGTGGGGATGAAAGTAAAAAAAGAGTTATTAATGAAACGAGAGCGAGAGAGAGAGAGAGAGAGAGAGAGAGCGTACAGTTGATACAGGCCTAGGAACAACATAATGGCGGTTTAAGAGGCAGTGGAGCGCTCTGAGGCGTGGGCTGAGTAAGTGGTGATCTCACTCACTGAAACTGTGTTCCCCGCTGGTGTGTGCTACCACCCGGCTCCTCCCTGTTTTGTGTGTGTTCTTCAAAGGAAAATTGATAAGATTACGAGCCGGTTTATTGAACAAACCACAAAGAAAGTTTCTTGTCAAAATAGGTTTCCTCCTTTGAAGAACCAATCTGGCTGAGTGGCAACAGCCATATTGTTCTCACCTTGGTTTTTTTAATTTTTTTTCCAAGGTCAATTCTACTTGGTGTTTGTCTTCCATTCTTATGTGTAACTTATTATGTATTATGTTTGAATATGCGTTGGTATAATAGCTATAATTGTAGTTTGTTGTTTGTTGTAATAATTGTAGAGGTGTCGATATGGTGTGCGTTGATCACTCACGTCATATGTCCGTTCAAACATGGCCATTCAAAATGGACCGACTGCATGGCTTCTGCATTGCAGCTTTCTCGAGAATCACTCATCCAACTTGACACTCGACACTGCACTTCCATGGGTCCTCAGCAATAAACCTGCCAAGTGTGAAGTCAATCGGGTGACCGGTTGTTGAGAAAATCAAACTACGGCAGACAGACATACATACAGTACATACATGCAGACAGACAGGCGTGACTTCCCCACGGACAGGAGCAGAAGCTGGCCTTGCAGAGCAGGTCCAAGGACGGCCACCTGACCCAGCTGAGGGAGACAGAGAAGCGCTTCGGGGTTCTCTCCAGGCTGTGTGCTGCAGTCAAGCAGGCCCATGGAAAACTGGAGCACTTGGGTAAACTCACCATAGGTCTGCTTGAGGCACACTCAATGCTGAGGATCATATCCATTCATTTCCATTGTATTTTATTCACTTATCTACTGACATTCTTACACAATGCGTAAGCCGCAATTGACTGGTAGCATGCCTTTGTTATCAGAGAAACATAATGAAAAACATAATGTTACTAAACTGCTGCTACTAACATTATGTTAACATAATGTTAGTAGCAGCAGTGTTAGTAGCAGCAGGACAAAACACTGTATCGGGTTCTGTTTTAATCCCAAATCCAAGCCATTTGCAATGATGAAACTATGTATTCAAAACACAGATATCTGTCTTCTCTCAATCCCACTATCTTTATTTATTCTTTTGTTTAGTTAAACTGGTTGTTTTGATTATGTTTTTGTTATGTTTTTATCGGTGTCACAGTTTAAGATAAGATAGAACTTTAGAAATATGCACATTTGCATATTTATTTAAGTTTGGAAGGTAAATATTTGTTACATGCTAATGATTATGTATATTTCTAACGTTATATCCTTCCCAGAAATGTTTGTTTGTTGTTTGGTTGTTCCTGACAGTGGACGAAGCAATGAGAATCAACAGGAAGCTAACATCTGTGAATGACAAGCAAGAAGCCACCACCATCTCCTTGATGCAGGCATGGGAGAGAGAACAATCTGACAAGATTTACATCACCTCGTCTGCACAGCTTTTGCTTGCTGTCGAAGAAGCAGTCGTTTTGTAGAATACACAGAAATGACGGATATGAATGATCTAATTTGCTTAAAACACTGTAAAATGCAGATTGTTCATCCTGATCATTTCGTAGACCAATTGGAATGTGTTTGTGTGTTGCCAGGAGCTGGAGGAGATGAGCAGCAAGCTGATCAAGGCCAAGGTGTCGGCGACAGTCCACTCAGAGGGCGGCAGTGTCTCCGCCACACAACAGCGTGTAGAGCAGCTACAGCACCGGCTGCTGATGGTAAAGTCACTGCAGCACACCGCCGGCGCCACACTCAGTGAACTCACTGCAGCACACCGTCAGTGCCACGCTCAGTAAAGTCACTGCAGCACAGCGCCGGCGCCACACTCAGTGAACTCACTGCAGCACACCGTCAGTGCCACACTCAGTAAAGTCACTGCAGCACAGCGCCGGCGCCACACTCAGTGAACTCACTGCAGCGCACCACCAGCGCCACGCTAACGAAACTCAGTGTAGCACACCACAAGCACAAGACACACAGATATGCCACGAATGAACAGGTAGGGGATCGGCATCTCGGTCTAGGATGCCTAACCCATCCAACACTACTACATTATCCTCAACGTACATGAGGCAGTTGAGCTCCAGGAGCTGTACTACATAGTACCAGTCTCACCAATCGCCTGTTTCTGTGACTTTTGTTAGGAGATTGAAATGAACAGAAAACTCATGGGGGAAAATGCAGCAGAACAAGAAGAAAAGCAGGTGAAAAGGACATGAATATATACAATACTGTCAATGAACGGTCAATTGCATATCTTCAGTATATTAACACTGTGGTTTTTCTTTTTTCTTTTTACAAACAAATCTAGAAAGACATACATAGTTTAATCTCGGTTGATTTGGCTTGAATGATTTAGTTCTAAACGTGTGTGTGTTGTGTGTATGCTAGGAGCTGATGAGGTCTCTGCAGGAGGCTCACCAGCTGTTGTTGAGCCAGGCCCCAGCACTGCTCAGACTGGACCAGCACACAGAGGAGTATGAGGTGCTGTGTACTAGCCAATCACCACTGAGCAGTGGACACAACTAAAGTCCACCAGCATCAAGACAATATCACTTGCATTATAGTGTGCTGTCGTAGATCCTTTAATAACATATGTGACTACCTATTGTAACTCATTGCATCATCTGAACAACCCATCTACCTATAGTTTTGTATTAGCATCAAATATATATCTCTTAGGAAAATATCTGTAAAATTATTACATTATTAGCCAAATTGAATCCCCAACATCCATCCATCCATCCATTAGCTTCTGCGTATCCGGGGCCGGGTCGCGGAGGCAGCAGGCTAAGCAAGGCTCTCCAGGTGCCCTTCTCCCCAGCAACACTTTCTAGTTCCTCCTGGGGGATCCTGAGGCGTTCCCAGGCCAGATGAGATATATAATCCCTCCAGCGGGTTCTGGGTCTGCCCCGGGTCTCCTCCCAGTCGGACGTGCCCGGAAAACCTCTAAAGGGAGGCGCCCGGGAGGCATCTTGATCAGATGCCCGAACCACCTCAGCTGATTCTTTTCGATGCGGAGGAGCAGCGGCTCTACTCTGAGCTCCCTCCGGATGTCTGAGCTCCTCACCTTATCTCTAAGGCTGAGCCCAGCCACCCTCCGGAGGAACCTTATTTCGGCCGCTTGTATCCGCGATCCCGTTCTTTCGGTCACTACCCATAGGTGAGGGTTGGAACGTAGATGGACCGGTAAATCAAGAGCTTCGCCTTCCGGCTCAGCTCCTTCTTCACCACAACGGACCGATATAGCGCACACATTACTGCAGACACCGCACCAATCCGTCTGTCCATCTCCCGCTCCATTTTACCCTCACTCGTGAACAAGACTCCGAGATACTTGAACTCCTTTGCTTGAGGCAGCAACTCACTCCCAACCCGGAGGGAGCACTCCACCATTTTCCGGCAGAGGACCGTGGCCTCAGACTTGGAGGTGCTGACTCTCATCCCGACCGCTTCACACTCGGCTGCAAAACGGCCCCAGTGCATGCTGGAGGTCACGGTCTGATGTAGCCAACAGAACTACAAGAGCAGGGATGCAATTCTGAGGTCCCCAAACCGGACACTCTCCTCACCTCGGCTACGCCTTGAGATTCTGTCCGTGAAAATCACAAACAGAATCCCCAACAACTTTACCTAAAGCCGTTTTAAAATCAACCATTTTATTTTATTGTTGATCCAATTAGAGTGAATGTTCATTTTGTTATAATCCTTTGCCCCACAACGTTTTATTTAGCCGAGCAGCTAAGCCAACAGATCAATGTATTGGACTCTTCATGTCTCTAGGCAACCCACAACAACACAACATGTTGTCATGTCAGGCGGAACAGGGATTTTTCAGGCCCTGCTTAAATGATTACTGAGTGAATTTACACGCAGGCGGGAATAAATGATGGGTGTCGTTTCTTGACCATAAAGGTGAGGAATAGCATTGTATATCACGTTATGCACATTAGCACACAACTGCCCTGGCCAGAGCTGAATCATAGTTATTGTCCTTTACACTGGTTTACAGCCACATACGTCACTGTCCCCTTTCTCCTCTCCGCACGGCCGTCTCATTTGAATCCACCCGTTTCTTCATTTATTAAAATCGTTATTAACGTGACACAAGCCGGTTGATTTGTATTAGCTGGTGCAGATGGTTCCCCGCCCGCCGCTTTGCCTGGCCCTGTTTAGGACCCTCTGTTCAGGTTAAAGAAACACATAAAATTTTAGCATTGCATTAAAAATCCCCCGGGTGGTTAATTTTTACGGCAGACCCTTAAGCGGGACCGCGAGGCGACGCTGGCGGCGAGCGCAGCGGCGGAACAGCGAGCGGCGAGGCAGGCAGAGGAGCACGGCACCTCCAAGACCGCCTGGGCGAAGGAGGTGAGCCTCCGTAACGGCCAACTATTATTGAACACTCTTGAGCGCCAATGGATATCTCGGGTATCTCACCACTATTACTTTATGACACATTGTTTTTAACATCTGTATATACCAGGGGTGTCATTTCGGGTTGAGGGCCGTGAGCGAACAAATGGTACTTAGCGAGGGCCGGATTAACACAAAACAAGTGAAACTAGTAAAGTAAGGAATACACACAAGGCGAGAGTCCGGCATATTTAGGCCAACTTGTTTTATTCCTCTCTCATGTTGCTTCCCTTGTAACTTTATAAAGTAGGGACCTGATCAAAATGCCCCCCGGGCCAGATCGGATCAGCTCGCGGGCCGCATGTTTGACGCCCCTGGTATATACGGTATACTGTATATCTTGAAGGTTATTCGATGTCATGTGTTTTCTGGTGGGCTAACAGAGGGCTCTCTTGGCGGAGAGTCTCGAGGCAGAGCGGCGGGCTCATCAGTCAATGAGAGATGAGTACGAGCGGCTCTATCAAACTCACTCAGAGCCGGGCTCACAGGCGGTCCTGCAGGCCCGGCACACTCCTGAAGTAAACACATGTGCAACACACACGGACACGGTATGTCATACGAAGAAAAAAACATCATCAATCATAGACAGATAGTCGGGCAGACGCTAAATATGGCGGCCTTTGTTGTTGGTCTCACAGTGGAAAATGTCACGAGTGCACGCGGCTGTTTGTTTTTCTGTATGTAGATAAGAGAAGACGGTCAGGCGCACTATACTGCTGCTACCATGACGATGTTCTGCATAGTGGAGGAATGTACTGGAGATGGGTCTCTCCATGAATCAAGCCCTGACTCAGAGCTGCCTGGCCTGGGCAGTGAGAGAGGGGGTGTCCCCTCCTCCCAGACCGGAGACCCAGACCCTGCCGATGCTGCTGCGGTCACAGATGAGCTAGCTGCCGTCAGAGCAATGAGAGGTCAGCCAGCCGAATCTAAACACAGACAGAAAACAGACACAAAGATTAGAGAATCCTTGACTAAGTGGTTTGTTTTAGACATGTCGCAGTGTATTGTATTCTGTATATAAAGCTACTTCTGGGATCATGCTAAATAGCTGTCTTGTTATGTTCCTTGTGTTCCCTGGTCGCAGGACAAGAAGGCTCAAGTTACCATCCACGACTGCAGCACATTGAATCCAGCATCACTTCATGTCTTGTTGCCAACCGAGCTGCCACCGGGAGTTTTGTGATGCAGCACACTCATCACAGGCCAGCTGC
Organism: Malacocephalus occidentalis; assembly: GCA_900312585.1. Taxonomy (NCBI): domain Eukaryota; kingdom Metazoa; phylum Chordata; class Actinopteri; order Gadiformes; family Macrouridae; genus Malacocephalus; species Malacocephalus occidentalis. The sequence continues at coordinate 39,894 of OMOU01042542.1, forward strand.
TGCCCAATCAGACAGCCTAAGCACAGAGGCACCTTATCCCATCACACCAGAATGCGACACTGTGGCACTCGCGGATGTGATTGATAATAACATATGTTTGTCGGACGAGGGTCTTCCTGAAGACCACAAAAGCTCTGTATCAGGCCCTGTGAACAGATCTGTTTATGGAGACACAGACATCGCCGTAACAGACCTGCCAACCGATGCCCCCAGGGACAGGGAATTAAGTGAGCAAGAACCCTGTGCTCTAAGTGCTGAGGGGACCAGGGGATACGAGGAAGGGCAGAGCGACCATAAGGAAGAGGAGCACATTGGACCCAGCGCTTACAGCTCAGGTCCAGAGGACGCCGGGGCAAGATCAGCAGAGGAGGCCGCAAAGGACCCCCGTCAGGCAGATATGGTGCCAAAAGACAGAGAGGGGACAGATGAGACAAAAGCTGGACAAGAGATGGAGAGGATGGACGCCGAAGGAGAAGAAAAAAAGGGATTAGGGTCGTTGGCACGCAGCCCAGAAGCAGAGATAGGGTTCACATTGGCGTCTGGCGATAGCGCCCGGGGAGACGGGGAGAGCAGCGATGCGCTTCAGGGCATTGACCCTGTGGGACACACTGAGGCACCGCTGAGCGCCTGGCAACCCTCAGCCTCTTCTCCGCCTCCGGAAGGCACGACTGGGATCCACGCTGACAGCAGCGGCATGGCGGCAGAGAGCTTTGACGCTGCGGTCCACGTGGCTCCTGCTGCTGCTCAACACCCTTCTTGTGGCCATGAATCAGCTTCAGCGTCGGGTTCTGGAGCAAAGAGTGGTGCATGCACACCTACTGTCCCATTAGAGCACATGAATCAATCACAGTGTGTGTGTGCAATCACATGCTTTCCATGTCGCCGCACTCCGCCAGACTGCCCTCAGTCCAACTGTACCGCGTGTCCGGTACAGTCAGGCCCTCAAGACATAGTCAAGTATAATGCTAGTAATGTTGACGACGGCTCCAAGACCAGCGAGGAGATGGGAGGACGATGTGACAAACCTGAGAATGAACAGAGTCTCATGATCGTGACCAGAATGGTTCAAACAAAACCTCCGCACCAGGAGAATATTGATGTGGGATCCACGTCCAGAGACTCGAGTTCTTCTGAGAGATTGTGCAGCCAGACCCCAGCGCGGCCCACAGTCGAAGCCGAAGATGATAAAACCGTACACGATGCGCCTCCTCCCGATGATCCTGCGTCGTCGCTACGGCCAGTCCTCCTGCCAGACAAAGGCACCAAAGAGGAAACGAACTTCAAGGTCACCCCTGGAGATGCGGAGACTCGGCATCACCGCGTCAGCCAGGCCTCAGCAGCGCAGACAGTAGCGGTGGATTTTCCTCCCGACCCTCCGCGTGACGAGTCCCCACCCATGGCTCCCCACTCTGGGTACGCTCCAGGAGATGACGAAGACCTCCCTGAGCAGAAGAAGCACCGCTCTTCCTTTGAATGGAGAAGATTCCAGAGAAAAAAAGTAAATCCTATAGGTTTCATTTGAAGCTATGCTGATACTCTAAATCAACTATTATGGGTGATGTATTATGTATATGATCTATTTTTCTAATTTCATTGGGTGTTTTTTTATGATAATGACAGTTGACCTTAGTTTGTTTGACTTCCTCAGTGTCTCTCATCCACCAACACCACTGTCAGCCAGAACAGAGGTAAGTCTGCCCTCATTAGCAACTAGTGGGCTAGCGTAGCATATCAGATGTTACTTATTTGCCTTGTAATGTATATAATATTTGAGGGGGCACATGCATACTAACTGTTTAGATGTGCCATGTTGTTACTGTTGTTTTAAATGAGCTGCACCATGTCACATCGTCCAATCCCTGCAGGGCTGCTGGCAGCAGGCGCAACATCCCGTCTGCCCGATGCGTCCGGCGCCTCGTCCTCTCAGAAGAGAGACCAGCACGGAGAGTGGAGGGCCATCACACAGGCCTTCAGAGGCACAGCAGCAGGAGACACGGTAAGTCTCACCCCCCACCCCAATGGGGTTAGGGTTAACCAGCGGCCGACATACTGCAATACTCCGCGGAACACAAAACACGCGAGTCGCGCCCGCAAACGTCTCACCGAAACAGACGCGATGACATCGGTACATGATATCGGAGAACGCTTATCATTCATCGGCCCTGTGATGAATGCATGCGGGCGGTGTAGTTAATGTGCTCCTCCCTCTGGAGGCAGACGCCGGCACATGGGGCTCTCTCTAACGTGACCCAATGCCGAGCAGCAGGTAATAGATACGCTGCTCGTACATCAGAAGTCCCGGAGGAGCTTGTGCTGCAGGGGAACGACCTTTTAATAAGGCGAGCTTCCTAACTTCCCCGTAGCGCTTTAGCTTAGCTTAGCTTTTTGGCGCGCCGCGAGGAGGAAGCACTTCCATCACACTTCACTCTGTGCCAGAAACGGATCGAGGGGACCCGTGTGTGCATCCACCAGGCCGAGTGTGTTTCTGAGAGAGACACCCCAACGCTATCAGAGTTGAGGTTCATACAATTGCAGAGAATAACCACAGAGGAGAGCAAGTGACGTCCCCGATGGCTCAGCAACGCAGCCGTCGGTGGATCGCACTGTTATGTTACAACTGTCAAATCAAATGGAGGGCTGCTTTGTGAAAGGTGTGAGAAGTATGATGAGAAATTATTCTGTAAACTCATCCCCACAAATATTGACTCAGTAAAGATATATGACATAACAGATACGGAGATAAACAACCATGTTTACAATCCGTCCGGTTTCTTTTTAGAATGGTAACAAAACACTCCCTCTTCATCTGAACAGGGTTTGTTTAGCTAGCAATTTTTTTTATAGCATCTGAGCGGTCAATTTGTAATAGACGCGAAGGGAAAGTGTGCAATGAAAGGCCATAGTCACAGCGCACGGCTCGGCAAACAGACACGTCCCATTACCACGCGCAGAATGGATGGGCTGCGGGCGACGAGGCTGACTAATGAATCTTTGTTACCTCTCGACTCTCACCCACTCACTCTTTAGCCAGCTCCCTCATCACCCCTCTCTCTCTCCCCTCGCTCACTTCATCATCTAGACCTCTGCTTTTCCTGCTGAATTTATCCAGTCTCCCAAAGTCTCTCTCGCTCTCTCTCCCTCTCTCTCTCTATCCTTATTTCTCTGTTACTCTCTCTCTCTCTCTCTCTCTCCCTCTCACACTCTCTCACACACTCTCTCTCTCAATCTCTCTCGCTCACACACGCACACACTCTCTGTCTCTCTCTCTCACTTTCTTTCTGTTACTTTTTCTCACCATCTCGTTCCCCCTCTCTCTCTCTCTCTCTCTGCCTCTATCTCTATCCATCGCTCTCTATCTATCTCCATCCCCTACACACATACACACACTCTCTTTTGTTACCGTCACCACAAAACTGTCACTGTGTGCTTTATAAGATCCAGCTGCCGGCAATTTAGGGAGACAGAAACCTGGTTGCAGTGCTTAGGAAAATCAAATGAAAGCCCTCAACTTTTCTTTCCATCTCGCCTGAATATTGGGCAGCAGGGCTCGGGGAGAGCTGCTTGCTCACATCCGTCACCACCAAAACTTCCAAACCGAATCATAACTGATTTTCGACTATTTTATATTCTCGTCGCCATTATGAATGGCCACAGAAAGTTCACGCTGGGAGATGAATGTTTTCATTTGACTTTCAACACTTTGTACTTATTTTAATAAAGGAAAACAGAGGCTTGCCGTTCTCAGACTTCCGACTGATCTCCGCCTCTGCCGGGACGGGAAGCGGTTACCGGTGAGTCTCTGTCACTATGTTGACCGTTTATGAGTGTGGTCGAGGTTTTTAAATGAATCCGGCTTAATAAACCATGTTGCACATCCCTTGGAGTTCCATGGGGCGTTTGAGCCCCACACACGGCGCCTGCTCCGGTCCCAGCTCTGGATCAGACCGGTTCCCCCCCAGCTCCCAGGAGAACCAGCAGTCCTCGCTCCGAGCCCAGATCACCAGAATAGAACAGTTCCTCTCGACAGAAAGGCTGCGCCTGCCCAAGAGACGAAGGACTGACAACTGAAATCCTTGCTGGCTCGTTTAGTGATGTTGCTGTCCAGGCGACAAGGTGCAGTCGCACAGGGTTATCTTTCAGTTCTTATTGTTCCAATGTTTAGTTTTAATCTTTAGTCAAATGTTGAATTCATGTTATTGTTCTTTATTGTTATTATGTTATCTTCTTAAATGTTTAGTAATGCATCGATTGCCATTGTAATTACTCAATTAAACTAAACTCTGGACTTTCATAGAATGTGTTTTAATGACTATAAAATTTTTTTTACATTCCTGAATTTTAAGAAACAGCATCAACAACATCACTGACATACAAACGGTGGACCTTAATTCCAAAGGAGGCACTGGTGAAAGGTCCAGTGGCAACAGATAAACATGATAGGACCAGTGATGATTAACAACTGAAAAAGGTCTTGCATTTGTTTACAAGCTAATGAATACCAATTAACCAAATGACCAATCAGGGTTTGCCGACTCCAAGGTTTAACTGCTGCAGACTCAACTGCTGCTCATCTGGACCCGTTACAGCTCCAGGGGCATGAAATAGGATACAATCAATTAACGTGCGTCAACATAGAAATTAACAAACAGTAATTAGCACAAAGCCCTAATTAACTACAATGAACAAAAGATCAACCCATGATCCGCATGTCCACACGCGCTTCTCGTTAACTTTATGTGCCCTGTGAGTAGGTTAAGGAGAGAAGAGAGAGAGCATATGTTCCCTTGGAGCGAGAGCGAGAGAGAGAGAGAGAGAGAGAGAGAGAGAGAGAGAGAGAGAGAGAGGGGCAGCTGGTTGATGCAGAGAGAGCACCATATGTCTGCCACACACCACTTTGTAGTCTCTGATTCGGCACAGATTAGGACAAATTCATCTCACTTAGTCATTAAAGCTAAATCGCTGTGGCTTTGATAGTGGGACGGTAACAATGAACCCCATCCACCACTTTAAACCACTTGGTTATTGTTAAAACCTGGTGGATCATCAACAGGCTCAATTGATTTTGTCAGGGAAGTAATTCCTTCGGTGGATGACGGCTGTGGGTGGCTGGGTTTTATTGTTATACACCTCTATAAATGAGAACAAAATGATGACGACGGTGAAAAGGTTTAATTAAATGTAGTTTTAGTTTCATGTTGGATGAAAGACAAAATATATAATCCAACAAAGTGTTGAAAGTCAAAAAAATAAAACCTCAAACATATTCCCCCCAAAAACTCACCTGAGCTCCCAAGCCAAGCCCTGGGTCCCCGGGGACCACGCCCAAGTTAGCCACAGGAAGGAGCCACCTCTGAGTGGCGGGCACACAGTGGTGGCTGGCATGAGGCCCATCCTACTACACATACTGATAATGAATACGGCAGGAATGTTAATGCGCTCATAAAGAAAGGCA
>OMOU01042544.1:0-15785 GCA_900312585.1 Malacocephalus occidentalis
CCCAGTTTATGTGTCCCACCAGACACTAGCAGTGTCATTATTTTACTGCGGCCACACACCCACCGACCCCTTCTCCTCCCCACCACTCCTTCAATCCGAAAACAAAACAAGAAGTAAAAACAGATGTAGTGGTTTATTTTAGACATGCAAAGCAGCTAACAGAGCGACCCCAGGGAATGAGTGTGATATACCATGAGCCTCTGGGGCCACTCGCATTCTTTTGGCCCTGGGCCCAGACACCAACGCTCACCTTCAATCAGCCTCCGGGTCTCAGTGTAGTTCAACGGTAAACACAATGCTTAATTTGAGCCCAGAGAAGACAAACGGTGGGCAAAACGAAAAGAACGAAACATAAACTGAAAAGAAACACATCTGAAGTATTTCAAAAAACTTGATTGAAGAACAGTAAAACATCCCTGCTTACGCCCAGAGTGCATACAGTACAATGTACTGTAGTACTGTATGCATACAGTCGTACTGCACACAGTACTATGTACTCTATACTGTAGTACTGTATACATACAGTAATACTGCACACATTACTATGTACTGTCAGCAGGGTGGAGCATGTGCATGAGCATGAATCTCTCATCAAACATACAAATACAAACATGCTGCTACAAAAATTGTCATGGAAACTTGACAGCATGACAGTTCACTACGGTAAGAGTAAGTGAGAAACAAACTTCATTCATGTGAATGTGTTAATTGACGTTAGCATGTCCATGTTAGCTGTGTACTAGCCTTTCATTATTGTAAGTCACACTCATTCTGAATGTCCAGAAAAGTAGATAAATAGATAAACTCACAGGAACTGCAGATAACAATACCAGATTCTCTGAATATCTGAACCCAATGGTGGAGTCAAAGCACAATTCTGTTTTTTTCATTGCTGACAATGATAATTCAATGATGAAAAGTGAATGTTTTTCTCCTTATATTGTTTCATAAAACATCAGTGTTAACAAATGGAAGGGCTGCTGGATAGATGGATGTATAAATACAAAACGAACAACAAATTGAAACAAGGCTGCAGGTATTTTCAGTGTGATGTCTACAGGAATGTTTGCAGCCAATTCCCCACAAAGCGATCTGGGAGCTATGAAGCTGAGGAAGACTCATTTATCTTTTCTGTACTTTTACCTTCCAGCCACAACGCCTGCTATTTAAAGACTAAAAAGGATTGTAACAAATAAACACAGAAACAGGAACTTCATACAAACAAGACACACAGGGGTTTTGCTGAATTTTACTGGGATTGAATGTGGCTGGAGTGTATTCGCCCACGCTGTGGTGTAAATAAAGTTTGACCGCATCATAACAGGCAAACTTGTGAACGCGCTAGCTTTTCATCATTGTGGGTCAAAATAGAAAAACATTAAAAAACAAAAGAAAAACATATTTTATTCATTTGTTTTTTTATGCAAACAAAAGTAAGAAAGAACACTAATCTGTTAATTCTATTTCTTTTCCTCGGTTCCTCGAGCACCATCAAATTTATCTGCGATTATTTGCTCCTACCTGAAGTTGCCAGGACACCGGAGCTCTCTAACCCGGCCCTGCCGACAACGAGGGCTCACAGACGGCATAAGGATCGTAAACAAAGACAGGGGTGGCGCGGAGGACTGAGAGCTAAGCTAAGGCTAACCATTTACCGGCTCGCTCTTCCCAGCGCTTTTCTCGCCAATGTCCGATCCCTGGTGAACAAAATGGACGAGCTACGACTACGGATTACAACCCACAAATGGATTTCTACCTCCAATATAATCACTTTCACCGAAACCTGGCTCAGCAGCAGCATCCCCGATAGCGCCATCGAGCTAATAGGGCGCACTGTTCTCTGCGCACGCAGAACAATGCACGACTCCGTTAAGACCGGAGGTGGTGGACTGTGTATCTATGTGAACAACACTTGGTGCACAGACACTACTATCATCGAGAGTCATTGCTCGCCTAACCTAGAGTTTCTTATTAACCATAAGAAACTCTAGGTTAGGCGAGCAATGACTCTCGATGAAGTGCAGACCATTCTACCTGCCCAGAGAATTCACAGCTACCTTTGTGACTGCCGCCTACATTCCACCCGATGCTAATGATAAGCTAGCCATGCAGGAGCTACATGCTGCCATTAGCAAACAACAGACTTCTCATCCCGAGGCAGCCGTTATTATTGCGGGTGACTTCAACCACTCCAACCTGAAGACTGTACTCTCCAAATTCCACCAACATGTCTCATGCCCCACTAGAAGACCCTGGACCATGTCTACACCAATGTAGCTGGTGCATACAAGGCCTCCCCCCTCCCTCACCTGGGCCAGTTGGACCATCTCTCCCTATTCCTACTCCCCATGTCCCCTCTGATCAAAAAGTTAAACCGTCTGTGAGGACTGTCAAGGTCTGATCAGAAGGAGCAGACTCGGCACTTCAGCTTTGTTTTGGAAATAAAGACTGGAGGGAGTTTGCCACTCAGGCTTCCTGTGGAACCCACACGGACATTGACTCCTATGCCTCCTCTGTCATGGACTTCACCACTACAAAAAGGATCACCATATTCACAAATCAGAAACCCTGGATGAACAAAGAGGTCCGTCTAATGCTGAAAGCTCGCAATGCTTCTTTTCGATCAGGTTATGTGCGAGCCTACAGCTCCTCCACAGCTAAGAGGGCAATCAAGGAGGTCAAGCTAAGCTACAAGCTAAGGCTCGAGGAGAAATTCTAGAACTCCAACCCCCGACGCATGTGGCAAGGCATCCAGGCCATTACAGACTACAAACCTACCAATTCCACACCACCATCCAGCGATGCTTCCTTCCTGGATGAGCTGAACACGTTCTACGCCCACTACGAGAGGGACAACCATGATGGGGCCATCAGACTTGTCGTTCCTGTAGACCACCAGCCACTAACACTCTCCCCCTCCGATGTAGGTGCGGCACTGAGCAGAGTGAATGCACGGAAGGCCGCCGGCCCTGATGGCATTCCCGGTCGGGTGCTCAGGGCCTGCACCACGCAGCTGACTGAGGTCTGGATTGACATCTTCAACCTGTCACTGGCCTAAGCAGTTGTACCTGCGTGCTTCAAAACCACCTCCATTGTGCCGGTGCCTAAACACTCCCCCGCCAAGAGCCTTAATGACCTCTGACCTGTTGCACTCACCCCCATCATCACCAAGTCGAGAGGCTGGTCTTGGCTCACCTCAAAACCTGCCTACCACCCACACTCGACCCCTTCCAATTCGCCTACCGCCAGAACAGGAGCACGGAGGATGCCATATCCTTGGTGCTACACTCCACTCTCTCCCACATGGACAACAAGAACACCTACGTGACAATGCTGTTCATTGACTTCAACTCAGCATTCAACACTATCATCCCCTCCAAGCTGATATCCAAACTCCTTCATCTGGGTATCAACACATCCCTCTGCAACTGGATAATGGAGGACCAAGGGTGTCACACACTCCCCTATCCATATCAATGGAACAGAGGTTGAGCGTGTCACCATCTTTAAGTTTCTGGGCGTTCACATCTCCGTTGTCCCTCAACTCTTCCGCCCTGGTCAAGAAGGCTCACCAGTGCCTCTTCTTCCTGAGGAGACTGAAGAAGGTATATCTCTCCTTTCAGATCCTGGTGAACTTCTACCTTTGAACCATCGAGAGAATCCTGACCAATTGCATGGCAGTCTGGTATGGCAACTGTACCGCCTCGGACAGGACAGCACTGCAGAGAGTCGTAAAAACGGCCCAACGCATAACTGGCTGCCCCTCCCCACCATCGATGCTGTCCAGCCCAAGCACTGCCTGCGAAGGGCGCGCAGCATTGCCAAGAACAGCTCCCACCCCCATCACAATCTCTTCAGCCTCCTACAATCCGGGAGGCGCTACAGAGCCCTCCGGACCCAGACCAGCAGATTCAGAGACAGCTTCTTCCCCAGGGCTGTCGCTCTTCTGAACTCTTCAACCCGGTGAGTCCCCCCACCCCCGACATCTGCACACCTGCACTATTCCCTACCCCCTCCCCCTACACCACCACCACCCTCCTAACTGCACACTGACTCCAGCACCACTGTCAGACTCACACTGTACATTTGCACTACCCAGTATACTGTATATTACTGTACATTACTGTATATACTCCACTGTCCTCTCTGTATATTCTCTGCAGATCCCACATTGCACGGTGACTCCGGACCCGGACCCGCCAGACATTTGCACATCAACTCCGCACCCGGACCCGCCAGTCACTTGCACTGCTCCCCGCATATACCCCGCTGTACACCTCAGTGCATACGCACTACTGCATATACCTCCATCCATACTGTACATACATCTATATTTATGAACATATACTATATGCACTGTAGATTCCGTATATTCTCATACGTATTGTAGATTCTGTATATTCTTATATGCACTGTAGACTATCATTTCTGAGGATACCTCTGCCCATACGATACATACCCCAATGTATATCTCTGCCTATACTGTACATTCTTCAATGTATAGCATTGACCATATATTTATATAGACATATCTATATGTACTCCGCAGATTCAGTATATTCCCGTAGATGGTGTACATTTTCTGTATATTCTGCTCATACTGCTACTGTTACCGTTCACTGTTATACTGTTGCACTTTTGCTACTATTTTGCATTTCTGGTTAGATGCCAACTGCATTTCGTTGTACTGGTATGCGTACTCTGTGCAATGGCAATAAAGTTGAATCTAATATATTCCAACAGGGCGTTCTCGTATCGAGCGCCCTATCTGTGGAACAGTCTGCCACCTGTAATCAGCAAGGTGGACTCTGCTGATATTTAAGGCTAGACTTGAAACTCACCTATTTTCCCTCTCTTTTGGCTGCTAGGAGTGCTCCTCAGCTCCAATTACAGCTAAATCATCCACGCACGTCAGCGCTAGCCTACCCTGGCTGCAGATAGGTATGAGGGTAGAGGTTGCCTTTACTTTCCTATGCTCCATCACGTCTCCCATTCTTAGGGTGCTGCTGTGACCATGATTGGACTCCTGGCCACTCCACCTGATGGCTACCAGCTTGCTCTCCAGCCAGCACCATCGCACAATTACTATTTGCATTACTATCTGTACTTTGTTACTTAAAATTGTTATGCTTTGTTACCCCTTTTTTTTCTTATGCCCGTTTGACACCCATTGCACTCCGAACCGTTCCTGGAAGGAGGGATCCCCCACTCTGCGTTCCTTCTCGAGATTTCTTCGTTGTTAATTAAGGGAATCGTTTCTTACCCTTAAGGGGGCTTGGGCTAGGGGGGTGTCATCATGATCACTTGGCCCACTAAAATGGCCTGTAAAGCCCTTTGAGACTGTAACTATGATTAAAGGCTATACAAATAAAATGGACTTGACTTGATCGCCGTTTTATCCCAAGACAATAACTGCAATAACTGATGCTTACGATTTTCGAAAAGTGTTTCATACTATGCGGCTGAAAAACAAGGTACTTTGTACTCAAACATAGCTTCCCACCTTAATAATTACCACTACAAATGCGTAACCGGCCAGAGGGGACGAGCGGGGATCGGGGGCAAGACCGGGTTTCTTGGCCAAGTGTTGAGGTCCAGCAGATGAAACAACAAAGAGGCTTATTCTGCATTGGGCACGCATTGATATAGAATGGGTAGCAGAAGTCCTTCCCACTTACATCACTCTTTCAACCAATGAGTCGGATCGACGTCACTGGGCAGCCCCCTTCTTCTGAAATGGCGGGGTCAAGGCGAGGCGGGTTAGGGGTCTCCGTGGCTGCTGCCCCCCTGGTGGTTAGACCCGGGACTGAGTCTTTCATCTCCATGCACAACAGGCTATGGGGGAGGTTTCTTTAGGTCTCACAAGGGGTTTGAGTGTAATAGGACTTTGGCCAACATAATAGTGTACCGATGATTAATTCACACAAGGTGTGAAAGTGCAGTGAATGAAGGATCTTGGGGAACCAGTATTGCGGAGGCCCTACATCGACTCAATTATTTGAGTCAATGCAGATAATTCGCACCGGACATGGTGAGTATAGTTGTTGTACAGAAAATGTGCATGCAGACTTTCTGCATTTCGCACCGCACTGGTGTGAAACGGCCTTTAGACTGGATGAGTCAAATTAAAATGAATAAATAAATTCACATTTTTGGGATATTAGGCCACGGTGTAAGAGCAGAGGGGAGGAAGAGAATCAGCTGGAAACAAATCTGCTGGACTAATGCAATAAATGTATCATTGTATTATATTATAATTAACCATTAAATGGTTTCAGCAGCAATTAGAACACTGGGAAATAAAAAAAATGTTTTTCTAAGGTTACTATAGAGGACCTTGATTTTTTTGGGCAGCTCGCCATAATATCAGTGTCAACCACCACTACATGCAGTTGTTGAGGCATAAAGGCACTCAAAAATAGTTTTACAATGTAGTGCAGTGATTCTTAAATTGGCTGCCGACAATTTGGCAACAGACAATTTTTCTTCGCTGTGTTAGATTACAAATATTTAGTTGCTTAGTAAAAATGTGTTACACAAAATAAATTCAGCCCACTCGTATTATTCGTGATGTCACGCTCCGCTTGGCCATCATTGGCATATCTGGACGAATACATCCAACCACTTTCTTTTTTTGCTCAACATAGTTAGTATGGGGCATGGTGGCACAGTCGGTAGTGCTGTCGCCTCACCAGAGTCCTGTGAAAACCTGGTGAAAACCAGCTGTGTTGAAGATGGCGAATATGCTGGGAAAAGCTGCTGAAGATAAGTTATCCCAAATTCCTCTTTCAAATGACACTATCAGCAGCAGAATAGACGACATGAGCGATGACATCTTGGCTCAAGTAGTTGCAGATCTGATTTCAAGCCCAGCAAAATTCAGCCTCCAACTCGACGAGACCACCGACGTTTCCAACCTAAGCCAGCTTGTTGTATTCATGCGGTATATGAAAGATGTGACGTGACAAAGGAAGATTTTATATTTTGCAAGCCTCTTGCAACAACAACCAAGGCAGTCGATGTGAAGAAACTCGTGGATGACTTCTTCAGAGACAACGATCTTTCATGGAATATGGTTTCTGTAGTTTGTTCAGACGGAGCTCCAGCCATGCTGGGACGACTCTGGTTTTGGAGCGCTGGTGAAATCCGATGCACCACACATCATTGTTACGCACTGTGTTCTGCACAGGCATGCATTGGCAACAAAAACCTTGCCTCCAAAACTGGCAGAAATATTAAAAATGGTAGTTGAATGTGTGAACAACTGAATGATAACTTCGCAAACTTTCCCCTGCTGGACGACTGTGTAAGTAAGATCAAAGACTTGTCTGGAATTGGAGACATTTCTGTACCTGGGGAGCTGAAGCAAGCAATTGCCATGCACTTAGATGAGCTCGACGGAGACTTCCCCACCAGAGTCATATCCAGCATGGGCGAGACTGCCGTTCACCTTTAGTGTTGCGACAGCAGATGTCAATGATGAATACCTCGATTAAATCATTGAACTTCAGCAGAGCCAGCTTCAACAACAACTCTTCAGAAAACAACGCTCTCAACGTTTTGGTGTCACCAAATCGTACCATACACTCTTATTGCTAAGAAAGCCCTTGAGATACTCACACCGTTTGTTACAACGCATCTTTGCAAGCAATCCTTTTCGAGGATGGTAGACATGAAAACTAAGAAAAGGAACAGACTTTGTTGCAAAAATGATATGAGAGTGGCACTTGCCAAGGTGAAGCCGCACATTTCTGTACTTGTATCTGAAAGGCAACAGCAAAAGTTACATTGATTTCCAGTAAATATTAATTGAGTTATGTTTTTATGTGAAATTCATGTTGGTTTTGTTCTTTGAACAGTTATTTTGTGTGCAACTGATGCATGGTTCATTTTGTGCACTAATAAAATATATACCTATGTTTTGAAGAAATTACATTTTATTTTTCCAATTACGGTTAATGCACTGATGAGGCTTGCAGGGTTCAGTACCTCCAATAAAGGTTAAGAAACACTGATGTAGTGAGTCCGCAGGACACAAGGATGGTCATTTCAGTGGGTCCCAGGGAAATTGTTATTCTTTTTTACAAATTGTAGCGTTAAACTCATGTTTGATGTTGGAAGGTTATATTCATGTATATTGAAAGTGTACAAATAAAAAACAAAATCACAAATCTGAAAATGTAGTTCACTAAATATTATACAAATGTCACACAGCATAACACTCAAAAATGCCTGCTATGATCTTGGAAAATTGTTTGGTTGCAGTAACAGATTAGGTCACTGGGTAGCGCTCCTTATTTTTTTACTGAGACTGAGTTACAGTAACAGGTTGAGTAGGCTACTACCAACTACTCCGAGTCTTCCCAATACTGACCCGTCTCAGTCTGTCATAGTATCAGGAATAGCGTTAGCCTACTTCTCTAAAGCTAACCTAAGCTAAGACATGACCAAGCACGTTACAGTTTCATGGCTATATTTAGCAACTCTGGGTAGAAGAAATGTGCTTCCTATGTACAGTATCTGTTCTTTCTCAAACTTATTTGGATACAACCCTACCTGCAATAGTTTGTAGGCCAGCAATATGTTTGAGCATTTTCTTTGGTGGCATTTTGAAACGTTTCCCTTTCACTCATTGACACTGAACAAAACAGGAGATATGAACAGACGATGAGAAAATTGCGTCCGGTGGATTATTTTTTTTCAACACTGCGACCCCTGGCCAGTAAAGCATTATCAGGTCGTTACCAAGTTTGTAGCCTTGTATAATTGTATCTTTGTTAATATCTGAAGTCACGTTGCAGGTGATGACGTTGGTTTCGACATTGAACTTCTGGAACAGAGACAGAGTGGCAGAGCCATTTGGTGCGGTTAGCGTTCACACTGGACTTTGTTAAGCAAACCAAACATCAGAAACAAATGCATCGTGACCGAAGGGGTCACTCGTCGCCCGCCACCAGTGGTGTACTGGCCATCGGGCATACAAAGCCCGGTGGGCTGCTGCATCAGCGGGCTGGTGGGCCGATGAGAAATGCTATTGCGGCACAGTACGTGAACAGCACCCGGCGAGCGAGCTTGTGGCCAGGGACGGATTTCTCTCCCTGTACATCCCTGCCCGCCACCCGCACATATTGCCACTAGTTCCACAACCCAACCGGAAACCGATCCGCATGTATGGAATCATTTCAAACTGTTTGGTTAGGCATAATCAATTTGGTTAGGCATAATCAATAATATATATAAATTCAATATTTTAAAACCAATGTAGCCTAATGAAGCCATCCATTCCATTGAATAATATTGATGTAGACTAATAATCTAGCGTATATCAATTAATGGTCATCCGCCCCTCGAAAAAAAACCTATATATGCAGTATATAATAGATAACGTGATCCGACCCGGGAAAAAATATGACAAAATACCACTCGCAAAACACTTACTTTGCGGATCACCCGACCCAATGCAGGTCTCTGCTTAGCAGTACAGACACACGCAGATAGAAAGACGAACACACACACGGCGGATTCCACAAGGACCCTCCAAAATGTGCTCTTTTTTTGGTTCGCTTCCTGTAGTTGGTTCGGAACGTGTTCACATCTAAAGCGAACCGTAGTTCACTTGGAAGCAAACCGAGATACCTGTTTTCATGTGGACCAGAGTTTGTTTATTTGATCCGCACCAGAGTTTGAATGAGCGTTCCCACCACCCCAAACTAACCATACTATCGGGGGAAACGATTCAGGTTTCAATTAAAGCAGACCAAACAGCTCAGGTGTGAAAGGGCCCCAAGTCTTAGTTTGCATTAACTATAATAATCCTGGTTTAGAGAGGTAGGTGTATGTGGGAGAAGTGAATGAGTACCTCTGATTCAAGTTCAGTCAGGTTGCCCACTACCTCCCTGCAAGCAGATACCAAATCCTCTAGGTGGTCCTGCAAACACTCCAACTCCTAGAGACAGAGACAGAATGGCAGAGTGACAGTGATAGATTGCAAAAGGGAGGAGGGCAGTGGCATGCGGATATACAGAAGAGGGAGAGAGAAACAAGGTGAAATTATTTAAAATCAAATAAACATTCCCCCTATCCTCCTTTAAGTCTCAAGAGAAGGTCCCAGCAGATAAAAGAAACGTTGAGCGTAGTGTTTACTTTCACTGTCGACATTATTATGGAAGTATGAGCTACAATGCTGAGGATAGTAGTCAACATGTAGTTATGGCGAGAGCAGCACCTGTCCGGAGTCAGTCTTCTCACTGCACCACTTCCCCAGGTCTGCCATGCAACGTCGTTGCAGCTCCGGATCCAGCTTCACGTCCAGTGCCCTCTGGTGGAGAATCCTCTGCACCTCCACCTTGCAGTCTCGGGAGAGCTGTGCACATTCACGTACATATTATAATGTATTCATGCTCAAAAATAGAAGAAAAACATTTTTAATTAAATGCATTATATTGATGCAACTAACTTAATTCGATTGAAGTCAAAATTGGTTGACGTCTGCTTTAAACATGCCAATTAAACCATTGTGATAAAACAATATGTAATAATAAGTATTTACTGGGAACTATACAGGGGGAAATTAGCAATGGGGAGGTTACATGAATGTCCACAAACAACACACACTCAGACACGCATAACCACACCAGGCATAACCATAACACACCACCCCCACTCAGACACGCATAACCATAGCTAACCATACCACACCATCACCACTCAGACACACATAACCATACCAGACAGGACTCTAGACTAACCTTATCCACTAGTAGCACTGGTGCTACTAGTATATTAGGAGTATATATTAGGAATATTAGGAGTAGCAGCGCAAAATGTCAACATTGAGTGCAACACCATCTAAACCTTCCATATAAACATAGAAAATCTGTGTGCCAAGAGACGTGATGACAATGATGAAATGATGAATGATGAATGATGATGAAATTTTTTTTTCTCTCCTCATGAATCGATCCATTTACTGAGTGAGCACAGCGTTCGTCATTTGCTCAAACTGAGTAGGCCTAAAGAAAGTTAAGACATAAATAAATATAATCCTGCTGATTATAAATGAATATAATCCCGCTGATCATGGTACTGATTTCATTTCAGCTGTGTGCAGATTCATCTGTGGTTATTATTCTTCATCAAATTAAAACTGCTATTGAAATGAACTTATGAAAAGACCAACTGACAGGTAGTTTGATGTCTTGAAAAGACCAACTGATCCCCAACTACAGAACACCTGACATGACCTGAATGACTGGATGGTGGGCCGTCATCAGGATCTCTCACAGTTGAAGCAGAGCCACGAGTGAATTACTCACAATCAGCCCCTTTTTTCTCCTGCGTGAAGTGGCAACCAGAGCATCTGAAAGCAGCATGGCAACACAACGCGTCGTGTGGACAGAAAATATGGAGGTTGATTGAGCTGTGGCAACAGAATAGGTGCCTCTTTGATGTTCCTCCTCCTATCACGACCGATATGAGAGAAACGTTAGCAAGAAATAGCCACATTTCATGAGTCTATATGCACCGGTGCTATTTAAGGGTTAGAAACAACAAAAATATCAGACTCAAACAAGGAGCTTTGAAATAAATAGCCATAAATAGCCAATAAATTGTCAATAGCCAGAATGGGGCAGGGTCCGACATGCCGTTTTATTTACGTCATGGCTTGATGATCGGACCGTACACTGTGAGTACATCAATCGTGCATTTTGGCTTTACACCGCAGACGATTTACTCATACAGTAGGAGTTAGAATTAAACAACTTAAATAATAATTACAATTAATTACAAAAGGTTTTTTTTGTTTTGTTTTTTTTATAAATCGTACAGTGTATGCCTGGCTTAACCATACCACACACCTTCACTACTCAAACACGCATAATCATACCAGCCCATCACCACGCAGACACACAAACATATCTAACCATACCAGACATAACCATAACACACCATCACCACTCAGACAAACATAACCATACAATCGCCATGCAGACCCAACCATATGAGAGCATCATCACTCAGGCACACATAACCATACTAGACCATCACCATAACACACCATCGCCGCTCAGACACACATAACCACAGTGGTGGAAAGTAACCAAGTAAATGTACTTTGTTACTGTACTTAAGTAGGCCTATCTGCATGACTTACTTTCGTTCGTACATTCGGTTCCTTCTTGTGAGTGAAAAGTGAAATGTTACACGCCAAATGTACATACCCCATTTACACCCTGTAAGCACTGGCACATCCATACACACACAAAAGCTTCACCTCAGTGTTTTTTGTGGGGTTTTTTCTTCTTTTTTACAATTATCATAATATTGACACCAGTGACTAATATAATGACCTGATCTTAATAGCTGTGTGCCCAAAAATATATTAGAGCCTAGAGTGGATTAAGTCAGCAAGCAAGAGTCTAATACATAAAATAAAATAACACTTTTGAAGGCAAGTACTTTTGTGCTTTTTGGGAAATTTCAACTGAGAATTTCAACTGTAACTGGAGTAATATTTGACCTATGCAAAAATATCACTTAAGTACAGGATGCTCAGACATCACCATAACACACCATCACCAATCAGACAGACATTACGATACCTGATATCACAATAACACACCATCACCACTCAACACACAGGGCACAAACACACCATCCAGTTCTCTCTTGACTGGTGTAACTACTGTAAATATAGCCAATTAGCAATTGGCACCTAGTTGGCACTTCAAAAGCTTCAGAAATGTAATTTCTTATCTTTCAATATTTTCATTCACAATACATTTAATGACAATTTAAGTGAGGGAGACTTGAAAGTGAAAGTCTGTGTTTATCCTGGACTCAACATGGCCCTAGCTGCAGACAAATGCTGAATTAGCAATGACCTCCCCAAGAGCTCATCACAGTCTGACGGGCAAGGCCTCAAGATTATAAATCATCAACCAAATCATGGCCAGCACAAAAGTCATTGTTGGCCCTGAGTCACAACACAAATTGTCTTTAACATCATCTCAACACCATGATTAAGATAGACTTATGGCTTTGAGAAAAACACACTTGCATAGTCTTCTGGACGTCCCTGTCAAATGAGTATATACAGTGGGGAAAATAAGTATTGAAAACATTTTGTCCAGTAAATGTATTTCCAATAAGCCTATTCAAGTGAAATTTGCACCAGACTTTTGTATTAACTCAAAAAATCCAGACAAAAAATCTAAACATTGTGTAATAAAGTGGAATGAAACAGGAAAAAAGTATTGAACACACTAAGAAAAAGCAGTACATCATAGCAAGGAAAGGCAAGGAACCAGCTGAAAACCATAACTAATTAGGAGGCAACTCTACCTCCAATCTGTGCTAATAAATGTCAGCTGGGTGAGAATATATTGATGGGCTATATTGTCGTTACCAAGGTGCCACACAAGAAACATCTAATGATGGGTAAAAGCAAAGAGCTCTCTCAAGACCTTCGCAAGCAGATTGTTGCAAAACATGAAAATGGAATTGGCTACAGACGTATTTCACAACTTCTGAATCTTCCAGTAGGCACCATTGGGGGCATTATCCGTAAGTGGAAGCAACATCACTCCACCATCAACCGGCCATGCACAGGAGCTCCTCGCAAAATTCATGGAGTCCGAAGGATACTTAGAAGAGTAGCCAAAGAGCCAAGGACCACTCGGAAAGAGCTCCAGAAAGACTTGGAGGCAGCAGGTCCAACTGTGACAGAAAGGACAGTAGGCAATGCACTCCACCGCCATGGCCTCTGTGCATGCTCAGCCTACAAGACTACACTACTGAAAAAAAGACATGTTGAAGCTTGTTTAAAGTTTGCGAAACAACATTTGGACAAGTCAGTGAACTACTGGGAGCATGTACTCTGGTAGATGAGACCATGTCTGGAGGAGAAATGGCACTAGACCAACAGTGAAGTTTGGAGGTGGAAGTATCATGGTGTGGGGCTGTTTCTCCTCTCGTGGTACTGGCAGACTTCATATCATTGTAGGAACAATGAATGGAGCCATTTACAGAGAGATTCTCGAGATGAACCTGCTGCCATCCACCAGGATGCTGAGGATGAGACGTGGGTGGACCTTCCAGAAGGACAACGATCCAACGCATACAGCAAAATAAACTCACAATTGGTTTCAGAGAAAGAAAATCAACTTGTTGGAATGGCCCAGTCAATCACCTGACTTAAACCCAGTTGAACATTTGTGGAAGCATCTGAAGATCCAGATTCACAAGAGGGCCCCCCGCAATCTTCAAGATTTAAAGACAATCTGTGTAGAGGAATGGGCCAAAATCACACCAGAATACTGCGGGCGATTAGTTACTTCATACAGAAAGCGCCTTGAAGCTGTCATTACAAACAAAAGCTTCTCTCCAAGTATTGAATTCATTTCAGTTAGTGTGTTCAATACTTTTTTCCTATGTCATTCCACTTTATTACACATAACTTTATTTAAATATGGATTTGGATTTTTTGTCTGGTTAATACCAAAGTCTGGTGCAAATTTCACTTGAATAGGCTGATGTGTTCAATACTTATTTCCCCCATTGTGTATATATATATATGTGTATAATGTCCTTGGGACTTGCTGTGTTGAGCTGCAAGCGGTTTGCAGGGTGACTGTGACATCACAAATGGTGTATTTGTAATCAATGTACAAAAAATGTAATTATGTATGAGTGAAAGTGCCGAGTTGACACCATCATTCGCCATCAAGTACTGAAGCTCTGTGTTTTATTTGCTTGAACGGCTATAAAGCACCTCCATTCATTATAGCAGCACTTCCAAACAATCAGACGTGTTCCGCGGTTATGGAGAACCTTCAATTAATTATTATGGCAGTGTTTTCCAGCCATTAGACATTGTCACTAGCTGCAGAGCACCTCCCATTAATTATGAGCAAAGTTCCCCAGCTGAATAAAAGATTGGGTACACAACACACATTTGACCTGGCACCCTGGTGGAGCTGACCCATATGGCTTTTAAAGCGAAGACAATTAATTAAAGTCAATTAATGGACTAATATGGTAAATTCATGTGGTGGATCAGTATTCAGTAGGCTGTATAATCAGCTTCTTGATACACCACACCTGTCAAGTGCTCACTAACACGGATTTAAAGAAGTTTGTGAACAACATTTGAGCGAAATAGGTCTTTCGTGTAAATAGAAAAAGTCTTTGATTTCAACTCATGAAAAATTGGAACAAAATCAAAAGATATTTAGTAAACATAACAAGTGGCAATGATATTGAGAAGTAGTAATGAGAAGTAGAATTGCGCATGATATAAGAGTATTGTACATGACAGTGAAAAGGTAATATTATATGGCGAAGTTGGCGGCGCGTGCACACGCAGCGGCTCCTCTCAGTCCCGACAGAATGGTGTTTTTGTGTTTTTTTAATGTGTTTTAACATCGTCTTTTGTTCGTCCTCGTCGCGTCATGTCAGTCGCAAGGCGCATACTTTCCCGAGAGTTTCTGCTCGGCATCCGCAGAACCATATTTACGGAGTTAAATCCAACCATCGCGGAAGCTTTACACGACCACGGTCTACTCCGGAGGCAAGCCGCACCAACGCCCACCACTCCTGCAGCCAGTCCGCCGTGGAGGCGCCACGGTCGGAACCTACGGACTCAGAAGAGGGGCAAGCGCGGAGGTATCCGCGCTCGGCTAGCAGCTAGTCCCCGCCGACCAGCGATTCCCAGTATCGTACTGGCCAATGTACGGTCGCTGGACAACAAGTGGGACTATATCGACATTTTCCGCAAATCTACC
>OMOU01042545.1:0-10936 GCA_900312585.1 Malacocephalus occidentalis
GGAGGCCGACGCGATCACGGCGAGCCATTGGCCGCCTGCGGGTAGTGCACCTCATTTTTACCTCCCCAGTGTGCCTCTCTCTCTCTCACACACACACACACACACACACACACACACACACACATGCCCTGCTTCTGAAGTACTGGATGTCGATTTTCTTAAAGAAACATAGTTGGGGCCACTTTACTTTTTGAATGGAAAAACACCGATACATAATTATATACAGATAGAAAAGACAAGTCTATCAAGTCCAGCAAATGTGATAGTAATTTGTTGCATGCTAGTATATTACATTCCTACTGGAGAATATTATGTTTCACCATAAAGGGCCAAGTCTTTTACGGTATCTCCATGTTGTTTAGCGTATGGCAGCCACCATGACTGGTGAATGAGTAGGAACGTCAGGATGTGGCTACATTCTGGACACAAAGGAAATCTGACGGAGGATCGGAAGCGATGATTGACCTCTTAAAGTCTGGAGGACCGTCCGGCTGTGAATCCTTCCCCGTTGCAATCATTTGGACGATGCGAGTCCACACAAATAAATAAGATCTTCTTCTATTTGTGTCGCAACGTTACATTTCAAAACGTATGCAAAACGAACGCCAAGAATAAGGGGGATCCCAGGGGGATACTGTGCTGTTCAACCAAGTCATCTCACCCACTTTAATATTTGATGAGATTAGTTCTGCCCGCTGCATCTGCGACCACGCTGCTGCCAAGCACATGCAAGCCTTGAATTCCTTTAAGGCTTCCTTCAAAAGAGTTTCCCCGTACAGAACGGCCCTGCTTTGTGATGTACATGTGACAAATAAAACACTGACTTTGACTGAATTGATTGTCAACAAAAAAAACAGTTCGTTTCTCGCAGCTGCAATATCATTGTTCCATGTATTTCATCGTTGTATTGAACAATTCTTAGTGCTATTATTAGTGCCATTTCTCTTAAACTAACCACTTGCAGTGTTGTCTTATTTCTTTTGCTGTGGTAGTATTACTACTTTTGTAGTAGTTCAAACGAACATATAGCAGGGTCGGTATTGTTGTTGTTGCATAGTTGATAGCTATTTAGAATTTCACTTTGAACAAGGTTCTTTTCAAAATAATATTGATAGTCTAATCGGCCTCCTCCACTCGGCATAACAATGCCGAGTGGGTCAATCACCCAGTTTTGTGCATTCAGCTGTTGTCAAATGATGAGGAGGAGCTTAATCCTGCATGAGCCTCCCTTGCACACTTGCTATTAAGAATTTCAGTGTCAGCTACCACGAATGAAGACTTGGTCGAACAAGACAAGAAAGTCTTTCTGTGGGAGTCAAGACCCGGTCGAACAAACACAAGGGAGTCTTTCTGCGGGAGTCTGGAACACACAGCCACTCCACCCGACCTCTCCACTGCCTGCTCTTTCTCCCACACCCTGCAACCCTGGGGGGTCATACCAGGTAATTTCCCTGGAACACCCCCTGACCAGATTTGCACTTGCTCCTCCATGCTGTGTCTGTTACCCTTCCAATCAACATTGCCGTGATCTACCCGCCACCGGGCCCCCTCTGTCACAACGCGGTCAAGTGGAGCAAGGGAAAAGGACCAAAATACAGGTAGCGGGACGAACTTTCATTTCCCAAAACTAGTGGAACCGAAATGCTACACTGAACTGAATGGCTGTCGACAAGCAAACAAGCAGATAGGGTATGACGAGAACAAAGACGAGAAACTGACAGGCTTGGGGTAGAAATAGGGAGATGCTAACGAGGGAAGTAGAGACAGCTGAAGACAAAATGGGCGACAACAGACAAAACAGGGAGTAAACTATGGGTTAGGGGCAGGGTCAAAAAAGGCACATGAGAAAATAAAAAGCACTACCAGCAGGGAGAACAGATACACACTAACACACAAGGGAACTGATTATACATAAGACAGGAAGTAACCGAACCAAAAGCAGACTGTAAAATATAATGGAAAACAAATAATGAACAGATACAATAAAATGGGGAAACAACACAACTCCGGAACATGTAAACTACAAACCAAAACATGAAACAAAAAACAGGCAGATAAACTAACACACATAGGGAACAGAACAACAGATAAAACATAAAACAATAAACTAAGACATCAGGGGAAACAATACAAGGCAGAAGGTACACTATGACAGGTGGGGGCGGAGTCAGAACATATTAAAAACAGGTGGAAAATAATAATGCCAACCTCCAGCAGGAGGTGCAAAAGACCCAAAACATAAAGCACTTGAGGGAACAGAGACATACTGTGACACTCTCTGCGACTTCTTCAATGAGATGGATGCCCTCCTCAGCTGTTTTCCTGAAGATTGCACCCCACTTGTCGTTCTGGGTGACTTCCAGCCAGAGAAGTTACAATCACCTGAATTCATAACATATTGTGCCACATTCGGCCTGACGCTCTCACCACTTCTCCCTCCATCCACAGAGCCGGGAACCAACTCTACCTTGTCTTCATAAGGTCCTGCACCATTTTGTCACTCTCTGTTACCACCTTCTGTGTGTCTGACCACCATTTTGTCTCCTCACTACCTCCACCTCCTCTCAAAATTCACCTCTACTGTGTCAGCAGCCAAATCTGCTTTCTACCTTGCAAAGATCAACTTTTCGGCCACCAACCCTTGAAAACTTTTCTCCATGTTCTCTTCCCTCCTCAACCCTCTTTTCCCTCCTCCTCCTCCATCCTCCTACCTCACAGCTGATGACTTTGTCACCTACTTTACAAAGAAGGTGAAGGGCATCACTTCCTCTTTCGCCCCTGCTGCTATCCTCCCTCCCCCTGCTCCTACTCTTGTCAACCTTACCTGCTTCGCTGCCACTCTCCTCTGAAGAAGTCAACAGGCTTGTTGCATCCAGCCATGCCACCATCTGCCCCCATGACCCAATCCCATGCTACCTTCTCCAAGACATTTCGGGTGACATCCTGCCCTTCCTCACTATCCTAATCAACACTTCCCTCAAATCAGGCCTGTTTACAACCACCTTCAGGACAGAATCAAACCACTCCCCAAGAAACCCACCCTTGACACCACTGACACCCAGAACTATAGACCTGTATCTCTACTTTCATTCCTCTCCAAACCCTAGAATGTGCTGTCTCTACCCAACTATCCTCCTATCTCTCTCAAAACAACCTGCTAGACCCTCATCAGTCAAGGCCGCACACTCCACGGAGATGGCCCTGCTCACAGTACCTGAGTCCCTCCATGTTGCCAGAGGCTCATCCCTCTTATCTGAGCTCATCCTTCTTGACTTGTCTGCCGTGTTCGACACAGTGAACCACCAGATCTTCCTCACCACTCTGGCAGAGCTTGGCATTGCTGGATCTGCATTATCCTGGTTCACTTGCCTGACAGATCGCACCTATCAGGTCACATGGAATGGCTCCCTGTCCAGACC
Organism: Malacocephalus occidentalis; assembly: GCA_900312585.1. Classification (NCBI taxonomy): domain Eukaryota; kingdom Metazoa; phylum Chordata; class Actinopteri; order Gadiformes; family Macrouridae; genus Malacocephalus; species Malacocephalus occidentalis. The sequence goes on from OMOU01042545.1 coordinate 3,420, forward strand.
CTGCGCCCTTGACAACGGAGTCCCCCAAGGCTCAGTACTAGGACCTGTTCTCTTTATACGCTCTATGCTCCGCAAGTACATCCCATGGCTTCTCCGTTCACTGTTATGCAGACGACACCCAACTGTTCCTTTCCTTCCCCCCTTCTGACACTCACATTGCAACACACATCTCTAAATGCCTGGCTGACATCAGAACATGGACTACTGCCAATCACCTGAAGCTTAACCTGAATGTAAATACTTCTGACAACAAATCGAAGGACAATGCATCATTCCCATTTTGTCCTTTTTGTTGCCGTTGCTGATTCATATCTTGACTATTTGAAGTGGCAAATTTCAAACCTAAGATTTACATGTCTGCGTGCTTGGAATGCAATGTTGTGCTCTGCCTCTGCTTGAGGCGGTGGCTAACAGTGAGCTACGGTTGCAACACCGAATGACGAATCACATGGAGCTATGGAGAGCTGTATGAGAGGTGCCAGGTGGAGATACTGTGCCTGGTATCCTCTCGATAACATGTGTTTACAATAACATTTTCATTGGAATTAAAACCAGTTTATCAATTGAGATGCGTGTCTGTGAAGATAACCTAGTATGCTGAACCTGACCTATGTTGCCTGTGGAATATTTGGAGTCCAGTTCCACTGGATAATTTCTTGTCCAGTAAACAGCAGGAAATGTAAATCTTGTTACGTAATTTCAGGCAAACTTTACACCAGAAAACAGATGTGCTACTGCTGACTGGCAGCCCCTGATGTTGCAAAACACATCTATTTATTACTGATTGTTTGACTTCAACTGCTGTTTGTGTATATAACATCTTTTTAAATCTTGATTTTGTCTTTGAGACTAGACATTCCTAGCCTAGCGCTCTTCCGGGCTACATGTAATATGTAAACCACAGAATTTCCTGTGCTGCTTCTATTAATATACCCTGCCGGTGCCCACACACCAGCATGAGATATCAGTCAATTCAAAGGTCTCCATCTATGTTGATGATCTGTGCTTGGTCTGGCTGGCTCCGCATACTAACAGCAATTAAGACCAGAAAAGGTAATTACAAGTATGCAACCAACGTAGGTTTACAATAACACAGGCTGGAGGCCTCAGTGATACATTTCTCTCTCTCTCTCTCTCTCTCTCTCTTTCTTTCTCTTCCGTTCTCTCTCTACCGCCACCAGAAAGAAGACAGTGGGATCGTGGTCACATGTCCAGGTCTGGCTGCAGGATGAGCGAGGGGGAGCAGAGGGGCCCCCACTGTTTACTTGAAACAGATTGATTTAGTGTCTCTAAGTGGGACAGAGCTATGTAGCACTGCTATTACCCGTCTTGTTATTATCCATTAGAGGAGAGCCAGGACTCCACTCTGTGGGACGGATAGGGAACAGGAGAATGTGTGCTTAACATGTGTTTGGATTGGAGCCACTCTGATTGATGTTCTGTGAGGAGGAGTGCCTATCTCCACTATATCACCAGCGCTAACACAGGACCTTCACCAGCGCTAACACAGGACCTTCTGATGTCCTAACAAAGTCCATTGGAGGAAATGTTGTACTGTACGTTTGTAGTAATGTTAAAAATACTGTACCAGTCAATTATTTTAGCATTGTAAAACAACTCGGATTTGAGAGGAGGGGTAAATAATATGGAAATGTAAACTTGAGGAAAATAACAATCTACAGATAATGTGTATGAAACTTGAAAATCTGTATAGAACACACCTGCCACACTACATAAGATTATTATTTACATGACCCCCCATAATAATAATAATAATAATGACAGCAACAAGCATAATAAGAACATGCATTGTTGTTGTTGGTGTTATAGCATTATTATAGCATTAGTGTAATAGCATTATTGGTAGTGGTTGTATTGTTTCATCAATGAAGCATGGACCATCTGCATTGAAGTCATGCAAATGTTGGAGGAGTGTCTGACTCTGACTGTGTGAGGGTCAGTGAATAGACCAGCTGTGAACTGTATGCTGCAGATGTTTCTCACAGGGGAGAGAGAGAGAGAGGTTTGTATCTCAAAGATGTGTTCTGGAGATTGAACATATAGTGTATACACTTTGGCAAAATACGCCCAAACTGTTCCCCAATCTCGGTGTAATTACCCAGAGGGAGCTGGTCTGCTGGGCTCTGGTGCCAGTGAGCACCACCACTCTGCTGGCTCAGGGCGTTTTGTTTGATTCTTATCAAGTAGCCTTCCTGTCTTTCAAATTCCTGTGCTGGTTGCACGGCCACCCACTGCCTGCGCAATGATACAATCTCATATTACATGCTAATGCTACATGCAAAACAATGAAGTTGTGGCGTTTATTGTGGACCAACTTGTGTGCAATAAAACCCCCACTGCACAGCAGCTTTCCACCATTGGCTATGCCCAAGGCTAGCTCGCTTTGTCTGCTGGGGACTCAAGCAGTGAACTGGTTTCCCATTCCACAATCAGCGGTCCAAACTCAGAATAAACGTTCTAAGAGTTTATTTGTCTCCGAGGATCTCAATCTCACAATCAGGACAGAGCTCCCTCTGGTGTTTTTTCCTCCAGCTTCTGTTGATTTTGAAGCTTGTGGATTTCCTTTTTTTCCGTTTTTAAATCCCCTCCCATTCACTTCAATGTCCCCCTGAGAAACGGACGACATCATCATGTGGGAGCTAGCTAGCTTCTTCTGCTGGGAATCTGATGGCCTTTGGTTTCAATAGCATAACCCCCCTGCCTCCACGTCCTCTGCACAAACAAGAAGCAGTGGGACACAGAGGGGCCATGTTGTGAAAGTGTTTACTTTCTGCTCGGTCACAGCAATGTTGTTTCTTTTCTAATTAAGAATTCAGACAAGATAAAATAAGATGTGGTGACCTCCTCAGACACAAATACAACGCAATGTGAATACGCAGAAGGACAATAAAAGAAAGAAAATATTTTAAAACAATTTGTTTTAAATGTCCCCCATGGAGTAAAATCATTTGCAGATGCTCTTGAACGTCTTTAATCTCAAGTTGTGACATTGTTTATTTGTAGGATAGTGTTTCATTGCAGATAGATGTTTGTTTTTCTTCTCTTCAGCGTCTTGGAGAATCCCATCGGGCTACCATGAATCTGTTGTTTTGACTCCATGACAGAAGTACTATTTTTAGCCGTGACAGTGGGGAGTTTGTTTGGTGTTCTCCCTTTCTTCCGTCCGAGGAATATAATAATATTATAATATTATAATAATATTCAGAGTAACCGCAATGGTTTCAGTGGAATATAAAACACGTTGACATGATGTCTGTAGAGGCAAGGTAAGAAATCTATGAGAATCTCTATGCTGTAGGTCAAAGACAAGGTCAAAGCCAAAAATATGACTGTTAAGAGGAACAGCCCATGGAAGCCCCCTTCAGTCTGTAAGATGCCAAGATCCTCCCACGCATACACACACACACAGCAAAACATCAAAGTTGGACCGTAAAACACAACTTATGGTGACTAGAAAATCAGATTTTCAAATCTTCAGCATCCTCACAAAATTCAACGGCAAGAAAACTAATGGATATAAAGTCACATAAACTGCTGATCATTTCTCACAGGGCCTTTGACTTTTGCAGCAAGTCATCATTACAATACATCTGAACTCTTTTTTTTGTATTGTATAAGTATTGCAGGTTTCCACAAACCTATTTCATCGTGTCTGTCCACTCACAGTGACTTTGCTAAAAATGTAACTGTGGTGAAATTGTGCAGCACAAATATTCTCCAACATGTCCACCAGTCTGAGGGGTCAAGCATATCAGCATCTCCTTTCATGTGAGTCATCGTGACATTGTTTTACACAATTATATCCTTTTATTAACTATTGTATCACTATGCCTTCACTGAATAAAAGCAGTAAGGGCATTTAGCTATCATACTGACAGGTACTGCAGTTACTGTCAAAACTTGTGTCCACTTAACCGAGAGAGAGTCTATATTTTTACTCACTGTTACCAGCTGTTCATGAAGAGCACAATTTATTGGACAAAGTATTCATGAAACGTCACAGACGCGTTCTGCGCCTCCCTTGCTCAGTGTGTGGGTGAAAAAGGCTTCAAAGTTGCCTCGGACTTTCCAAATGGATGTCTGGCCGCACCACAGAGGACACGGAGAACACAAGCTAAGTGGTTTAGCAGCGGGTGATGCTAACGCCGGAGGACAAGCTCAGTCTGGCGTGAAGCAGAGGAGTGCTGTGTGAGGCGACTTAGGGGACAATGGGCCGCTTTTTCGCAAATAAAACATGAGGTTTATTTAGAGCGTCTGAACCGAACACTTTCTTTCCTTTTGTTGGTGGCTGTGGGTAGAAAAAGTGGGGAAAATCAGATCTAATGCGCTTAAACTGGTTTTGATTGTACAGGAGACAATCAGAGGAAGATTGGATGAAAATGCCCCTTTGTACAGGTGCTGACGTGTGCTGAAAATGACTCCTATCCAGACCGCTGTCAAAGGGTTAGAAATAAGACATTGTTATACGTGTTGGTGATATAATGAGGACATTTGTTTATAAACTGTTGTTTAATGTCGTTTGTGTCTTTCTATTGCATATTGACATTGAGAGCTCAATATTCTGAAGAAATGAAATGGCGCGGATTACGTCATATATTTATAAAGGTGTCATCATAACTAATGGTATAACATTCTGCATTCTATTCATAAACAAGAGTGAACCATGTTTCCCCCATCTAAGGAACAAACCTTCGTGTCTGTATAGTTTAACTTTAGCCTACCTTTACAAAAGGAAGGAGTGGGAATGTAAAAGACAGTTGTCCTAAAGCTATGCTTGACCATCAACATATCCAAAATACAGTGGGGGAAGCAGGCCTGGTTCCATCATAAAGGTCCATGCTTGGCAAAATCAAATGTATGATTCATGATTATCTTTTCAAGACACATATTTTGGAAAACAAACTCGGCGCAGGAGCTACAGTGGCGAGAGGCAGTGATCTAAGGGTGCCTGCATGGCAACAGAGGTGTTACACAGTCATCATCCCAAGGACAACCTGCCCTCTGTCGCACACAGCAGACACAATACAACACAAATATTCATATATAAGTAAAGGCATGGTTTTAGTTCTGCATAAAGTGAATACAGAAAATTGATTGGTAAAATATGATGTTCCCACTAAAATGCACACTGACTCTTTGTTATGTCTCTGACATTCTCAGTGGTTTTAGGATTAAGGTGAGTTGTGAATCAAATAATGTCATTTATTTAGAATAATTCACCCGAAATGATGTCTTAATTACGTTTTTGCTGTTTTGGATTTGAGATTTGTCATTTCATAGGTTTTTTTGTGTACTTTTCGAGAAAAAGGCTCTACATAATGAAATATTACTGGGAGAAGGGTGGCTGAAACTGTGACTGGTTCACAGATAGCGGCTGAGGAAGATGGCTGCCTCTAGCAGAGCTCCCAGACCTCGAGTTACATCCACTGCATTATCCCCATAAATGAATGATCACTCCATAGCACATGGCTCAATATTTCATAGGCAGGAAGTACCATTGCAACAACCTACATCTATAATCTAGGCCATGCAGGCCTGCGAGAGTCACTTTGACTAAAAGTTGAGAGAATATACATGAGGTGGTAGCAGTGGAGGATGTTTGGGCATATATCATGAAATGTGTATCACTCTGTGATTGGCTCATGACAGGAAGCTGAGGAACCAATGGGCTGCAGGGATGTGATCACCTGAGCAGGCCCTTAACAGATGCTCCTGACCTCCTGCAGCAGACCTGCTGGATCACGCCTCAACCATCATCTCTCTATCTTTCCAGTATAGGCCTAAACATAACAAATAACTGATGGATTATTATAGCAATATTAATACAATGCGATGTGTGGTTGGCATAAAACTGGAGTGTAAAAACAATGCAGAGATATTGTGTTCTGTTGTGATATGGGTATTTCATGGTTGTTTTGTGACAGACAATGTTGCTCATTATACTCACAATGATGTGAGCGAAGCCTTGGTGGATGTCCAAAAAGCAAAAGGGAGAGAAAAAAAAGAAAAGAAAACCAGAAATATTTCTTCCAATGAGAAGTGGAGAGCCAGCTCCCGAGGAGCAGCGTTGTCTCATTGTCCAGTCCCCCTGCTGCTGCTGCTGCTGCTGCTGTAGGTCCAAGGTGGGCTGATTGTTTCCCATACAAAGTCAGGAAGCGGTGGGGCCGTTGAGAGCTGCACTTGTGAGGAAATAACAGCACACGACGGGCCCCTTACAGGGCTCATGCTGAAACACGCAGCACTCTGTTATAGCACCTACACCGGCCTGCGCCAACATCAACTGAGGTCCCCCTTTTTGTCGTGTCGTCAGGAACAATATCCCTCCTATATAGGGTCGTTTTTCATGACATCTTTGTTCTTACTATGATTCTATATAATTGGATTGTTTTTTTGCTTGTAGTCGTGATGATGATGTTCATTTTTATTATATCCAGGCGATTATATCCAGACAATTAGATTTGAGCTTATAGGCCGAACTATTTCACAGTTGTTATTCCTTTAAATGTATTTACATTTTAAATGTATTCTTATTACAGCCTATTCATAATTTTCCTGTCAATCGTATTTGTTATTTAGTTATTTGTTACTAATTTAACCTATATCAATATTATTAAGGCTATATTATTTCTTAGCATTTGTCATCATGTGATTTATATAATTGAATTACTAATGGATTTTATTTGTTTTAAAGAATGATAAAGAAAGAATGTTCCAATGTCTAGGGATAAATATGATGTCAGGCCTATAGGCTTCATAACCATCAGGAGACGACAATATTAATTAGTGTAACCTCCATTTGAGGAAAACTAAATGTTACCTCTCTAAACCCAATCTGCGCAATATAGAAACGCTGAGGCCAAATATGTTTTCTGTGTAAAAGTGTGTCTTGCAATGCAATCCGTTAGGCCTACATTTTACATTTGGTCAATGCTATTTTAAAATAATACGTTGCTAAGCAGCAACTGGCCTATAAGCCGATGTAAGAAATACAACAATGTAAAATAAAAAGTACAATCTAAAAAATACATCTAAAAGCTTGGAAACGAAACGACGACGTCAAAGATGTTCTTTGTAAAGGTTTGTCTTTGGAAATGCAATCTATTGGTTTGTGAGGCCTATTGGGCCAATGCGCTTTGAAAATATGATGTTCCTGATCCGCTATAGGCCGATATATCTAAGAAAAATGCACACACAAAAAAGTACAACAATAAAAAAATAAAAAAAGTATATATAAATATATATATATATATATATGACGGCTGATGATGTCAAAAGTGAAAGGGTGGGGGCGGGCCGCATGCATAGCAGCTGAGGTAGATCTACCGTTTGATGAGCGCTCTCTCACGCATACGCACACGCACACATGCACACCCAAGGAGACATCATTGATTAGCTAATTGGAAGCCGGTGGCGACGCCGACCGAGCGAGAGAGGCGCGCGCATGAGAAAGCGTAGCAGCGGGCAGCGCCGTCACACTCCGACACGACTCGACGTGA
>OMOU01042547.1:0-11280 GCA_900312585.1 Malacocephalus occidentalis
CCCTCGTTTGTATCTCCTGGAAGGTGAGGTCTTTATCTGCCTGACAAGATTCATCGGCGACTCCAAGGTGATGCGTTGGGATGGCGCCATGTTCAAAGAGGTCCAGACCTTCCCGTCCCGGGGCTCCATGGTGTTCCAGCCCGTCGCCGTCGACAACTGGCAGTACGCCATCTTGGGCAGCGATTACTCACTGACACAGGTCTACCAGTGGGACGCCAAGAGGGGCCAGTTCGTCCACTCGCAGGAGCTGAATATCCAGGCCCCCCGCGCCTTCGCCCTGGTCGCCGTGGACAACCGCCACTTCCTGCTGTCGTCCAGCTTCAAGGGGAAGTCCCAGATCTACCAGCACCTCATGATCGATCTGAGTGATTAGTGGTTCCTTGTTCATATTTATTTGTGTACCACTGGGGTAAGTGTGTGTGTGTGTTTTGTTTTGTTTTAAGATTGAATGAAATGATGAAGGAATCATTTGACTCTCACTTTACAATTAGTTTCTCAATGAGGCCTGTTGCCCCATTTCATTTCTTATTTTACCTCTGCAAATATAATAATTGACAGGGATTTTTCTTTCTTTCTGATTCGGTGACCGCTTATCTTTAATTCAAATTGCGAACTGACGATCTTGCGGCTAAGAAGAGAGATTTAATGCACTTTTGGTAGCCCGAGTGAGAGAAACATTGTTTTGGTAACCCAGGCAAAGGTGGCTTTCTGTCCACCTTCTGGGCGTCTGGGTTGCTTCTGAAGCTGTGAGCTTATTCGCTCTACAGGCCAGAGGTGTACTCATAGGGGTGAAAACAGGTGCAGCTCATTACGTTAATGATGGGTCTGTAGGCGCGGTGCCCAGAGCCATAGAGAGCAAGAGTTATGTCATCTCCATTCACTCCGTCTGGCCAATAGCGGATAATCATGGGGGCACTCAGTAGTTCCAAACACTGGGAACCAATAGCAGCAGCAGCAGCAGCAGCAGCTGCAGCATCACCACTGAGGAGCCCTGTTTTCACTGCACTTTTACAAAGGTAAGTTAAATGGCAGCATGTTTGATGTTTGCTTATTATCACATGTTCAGTTAACAATATATTTTCCAGCATTTTAGCTAACTATTTTGTTCAGCAGTTTTAACAAGCTAACGTACAGAAATGGATAAAGCTAGAGCACCATGAGCAAATCAATATTGTTAATCAATGTCGTTACAATTTATTGTTGTTTGTATTTAACTGTGTTTGAGTGGGAAAGGGTAGCTTATTGGTTACATAGACATTGGAGATTACTATTTTGTAGTCGGGTGGTGACAAAGTGAGGACGTCATGACAATGTGATGTGATGATTTCTATACTGATCGCTATCAATCACATAGACCAATAGGGAATAATGAAGAGTTTCTGGCTGTGACTCTATTGGCTGATGCGTGGCTGTTTAAATGAATGGGAGAGTTGGAAGATTAGTGTAATGGGGATGACTGCATGGAGGATGACATGGAGGTGGAGTGATGGGCCTCGTCCTTACCTCACAGATGTAGTTATTGTCGTCCATTGTGATGGTCCTGCACACTTGCATCAACTATCTTTACCTTCTCTTTCAGCAGGGAAGCAATATATTGTGGCTCCTTTCTCTGGTGAGAGGTTGATGATGGGGGCTGGGTCCAAGAGCAAGACATTACAGGAACAACCATCGACCAAGCATTGAGCATTAGACCCATTCCCTCCATGGAGTGCCCTATTAATGCAAATATAATCTGCTTGTATTTAATGGCTATGAATTCACCAATATGAACATGAATGCCTTTGGCTGTCATGTATGAGCAACTTTCTCAAGGTTGAAGGTTACCTTTATTATCGCCGAGGGGATACAGCCAGCAGTATCCACATAACACACATAAGAACATAACAAAAACGCATACAATATAAAAATCACATTGAGATATTTAATAGGCCAATGGCAGCAGGAAGCAGGCGGAAGCAACTTGAACTCTTTGGACAGGGGGTGGCTAGGATCAGCCAGAATTGACTGGGCCTTCAAGGTCCTAACCGTGTACAGATGAGATGGGTCACTCGAGGACGTGCCTGCAATTTTGCTGCCTGCAATCTATTCCTACTTTTGAGGGTTAGTGACGCATACCGGTTGACAAAGATTAGATTAGATTCAACTGTATTGTCATTGCACAGAGTACTCATACCAGTACAACGAAATGCAGTAAGGAGAATGAAAGCAGGGATAAAACATGAAAGTATTGTCAATAGTATTGTCAGTAAAGTTGTTCCAAAATGGAAGTCTGTGAATCGTTCAAAATGCTTCACCGAGTTTATTGACGCAAAGTTGCTCATACATGACACAGGTTTTTGTGAAACCAAATGCATGCGGATAGAAAGACGATGGCCAAATCTGTCCATAGAGGTGCAACATTGGTGAGTTTATGGCCACTAAATACATGCAGATACGACTTATGTTTAAATGAAGACCCCACTTCACGGAGGGAATTGAAAAGAGGTTGCAAGCTCGCATGTACCAAGACACTGAGACTCTTACTGTGGTTTTGAGTTTATTGAAGTTTCAGATTCTATTCAGTCTGACTGTGGCCCTGAGACTGCTTAAATCAGCCACCGACCACACACACTCCACAGTTTGATGTGTGGTTGTAGTTCTGGCGAGGCCAGTATATGGCAATTTATAAGGGTACCGTTGTCTTTATGTTAATTGTATACTAATAGCAGAGACCATTCTGTCAGGTGTTGGCTGCAAAATAAATGGCTATTTCCACACATTTTCTTGAGGAGCTTCTTTAGTCAGCTCAGCCGTGAGAGGGTTTGAGTGACACTGCTTCTATAGGTTATGATGTCTGGTATGGAAATAAAAGGTGAAATAAGACGTTGTTAGTTCATTAAATAGTCAATGGAATGTATCTGCAGCCCAGTACACCCCACACACACCTAGAAAACAGGTACTTACTAAAGGCTTCATAATAGAGATCAATACTACAGCATCCAGGAAATAACATTTCCACATCCACATTGCTAACCTCTGTGACTGCATATGGATATATTGATCGAGGAAGTATTGACTGGATCTAGCGGGAGTGGGGGAAAAAGATAAAGCATGCGTATGTGCCTTTACACCCATAGTCTTGTTCGATAATATTCTACTCATGTCAGGGACACGGCCCATTATATAACACCCTGTATACTGCTGGAATAGCAGTCCAACGCCCACAAGTAGCTTTCAATGGCAACGCATTGACCGCCATGTGTACTGCACATTATGACGACTTAGTTGATAACTTTCTGGTGTTTCAGCGTTTTGTCAAAATCGATGCCACTATTCTGATTACTAGAAGCTGAAGCAGCACAGCGCTGGCTAGCCAATTTGCGTTATGTTTACTCGTTACCAAATGTCAATGTTTCGTGGTAAATAAGCAATTTTATGTGATGCACAATTTCTACTCATTCAAATGGAGCTTGGAGCTATCTGAATCTACATGAACCATGTGACCGACAAGCTGCCAGTAACAGGGATTGCCAAATGCCCTAAATGTAAACCGTTTGACCCTCCGTTGACCCAACTCTGTCTTTCTATGGTGCTGGGCGTGCCAATGGCCATCATCAACAACATAACAGACACTTGTGTTTATTATTATTATTATTATTACCAGACGGACAACCCCCCGTCTTTATTGTTCACCCCTACTATGAGGCTACACCTCTATTATAAAGGCCTTTTCATTCAAAATATTCCAGCATAAATTGACCTGTGATACAAATGTTGATATATTTTGTTTTTGTGTGATGATGATTATTTAGGTGAACTGGGACAGAATTGTACAATATTTTGACAATATTTTCACTGACAGTGATAATATTTTCACTCATATGTCCAACTTGGTCTCAAAATGTTGATTCACAATTTACAACAAAATACATAAGATTCCCCATTAGCTGTTCAAACTGCTCCCAAATAATTGTCCTAGTTAGTTTGCAGTAAGCAATGGAATTTGTATGTATTTATTCATGTGTTTGCTCGTTGTGTAAGACAAGACACAGCAGAGGTCTTGAATTTAACTTTTTGCTTTTTCATCCTGACTCAATACACCATGATCTGCTGTACTGTAGACGCCACCTTTAACACAGCCCCTTAACGTGACAATTTACAGGAAACCTTTTCTGCAAAGTCATGAAATGTTGTTAATATCGTTTCCCAACTGAGAGTCAAACTGTCATTGTAATCGTTTTAGCAGTGGTGGAAATGTACTCCCTATAACTGACATTTGACACAATCAATACTATAGGGCCTACTTGCACATCATAAGTAAACATACAAATATAATGATCCCCATATTTTGGTACCCCACATCGTATGTTTCAGTATTTGTATTTTCAACTCAATATAGGCCGATCACTTTATTATCTATACATATTTGCTTTGAAATGTAGTTGGCTAAAAGTCCAGCTCCCAAAGTCTGAATGAGATGGGATTCCTTCAGCGACACATGAATCCCTCCAGAATGTACTTGGGGCATAGGTCTCGAGTACTTTTTCCACCGGGCTGCATTTCAACGCCACTAGAAGAATACCCGACACAGTAACCCTCCATAACGCTGAAAGCTCCAGAGGGAAGTGTTTGTGCTGGAAGCCACCCTCTCACTCTCTCTTTCTGTCTCTTTCACTGCCCCCCTCACCCCCCTTTCTCCCTCGCAGACAAAGCAATTGTTGTCCGGACACACTCGTAGGCCTATCTGAAAACCAACCGCAGTTTGGTAAACCTTTTCACACGTCGAGCCCGTTCAAACCTTGAGGAAACGTGCAAACACGTCACACTCCCTTTGTTAATTACATGTCCATCGCCCACGTCCACCCGCCAAATGAAATGTTTACGTTTTTATGACGCTTGTATAAAGTAATTTATAACAATACAGCTTTTGTATGTAGATAGACGGGACCATATTTCCGTGGTTTGACTTTGTTATGTGTCATTTAGGTACTCTGTAACACACTAGGAACTAACTCACAGGCCTCTTTGTGTTAACATTATTTAGCAAGACGACTAGAAAATGTGATCGTTTTGGGTAGCTCTTTGTTAATAGTCTTAATGTGTTGCAATAAAATGACTGAATTCAACAAATGGGAGTCTGTTGGGATTCCTTATTGTGGAGCATTTCAGCATACAACATAGCTAAAACTGGAGTCATTGATTCAGTTGCTATTTACTTATAATGATTTGTCATTCGGGTTTCAGTCAATAATAGCAAATACAATAACCATAACATATTTAAATAAAGTAGTAAAATGAATGAGTTGTTTCAATAATGTAGCATATTGCTTACTGTCAATAATATCTACCTCAACTGGCGATGTATTTCTGCAATGACATTTTACTGTGTGTAGAACTGTTTTTAGTATATAGTTTTAGTTGGATTCTTATTCTTACTAAAGATATTAGTATTGTATTGTTGTCAAGTCTACTACTGTGCTGTAGGCCTATACGTTTTGCTAAGAATTTCCCATCTGCGATTTTTTTGTTGCTTTGCCCCCTATGGGTACAACGCAAGCAACGCATCCTCTTATGGTACGTTGCAGTTGTACTCGGAAGTCGAAATCACCGAGTGGGTAGTTTCAGGGGACGACACCCCCCCTGAAATCGAAACTCCAACTCGGATAGTCGGAGGAAGCCCACCGAAACCCCGACTTCCACTGACTCAACTGGAACGCTACACTCACGGTGTAATGTAATTCCTAGCACCGCGGCGGGGGGGAGAAACAGTCCGATTTCCGAGTACAACTGGAACGCACCACTACGCCGTTGCGCCGAGCCACCAAGGTTACACATTAACCACCGGGCTGCCACTTCGAGTCTCTCTCCCCGGGACCAGTGAAGACGCCAGTCTCCCTCCGAGGCATGCTGCCGTCCGGCCGCTCCTTCGCCTCGCTACTATGGATAACGTACTCACTGGACGCGACGACAAGATAGTCGTCGTAGAACAAGACGACGAGGAGCGGGCGATACGCGTCGTCCCCCAGAGGACCGGGGACGTCACGGTGGTCTTCCAAAAAGTCCACAACAACCGCCACGATGATGACGATGATGACGACGATGATGAATGTACAGCGGAGGGGGTTCACTTGCGAACCAACAGCACGACGATGACGGATGATGGAGACGTCGGTGATGAGGAGACGGAGGCGCCAGCCGCGGAGACGAGGCTGTGTCCTCCCCGGGTGATGTGTTGCAGCCGGCGGCGCGCCGAGGACCAGGCGCCTCCCGGGGCGAGCGTCGGCAACGGTAGGGTTGCGTGTGTTTTACATGAGAATAACGGGAAGAGCAATAAGACGACCTTAAATAAGCGGTGTCACGCTTTTAAAATGAGTTTTGATCGGTTGTGCAACTTTGCGGTAGGAGGGAAGGAGGAGAGCGGAGAAGTGACGCGCGGCTCGGATAACCAATGGCTGCGTTTGTGCGAAACTAACGTTGCGCTGCTGACGTAGGTAATAATAATAATAAAACCAACGGCAACAATAAATCGAACCCATCGATCCATGGTGGCAGCAGCCTGTGATGATACGTGACGTCGTAACGGGAACATAACGCAGTGGCGGTGGTTAAAGATGGAGGGCGACTTGCTGTCAGGCAGCTTGACGTTTACGTCACCGTGACGTCACCCCCCAGGAGCGGACGGGGATGACGGCGCGCTTGTCCCGGCGGTCGGATGGGGACGGGGGGCCCTGCTCACGGCCGCTGGAGTCATCTGTCCAAAACACATATTTGGGAAAACTTTATATACTGTATATACTGTGTTCGAGTCACATGCACGCACGCTATTTACTGTCTTCCTAAATGTCCTTGATATAGTGGATCAGAGTGGACATCAAATAGTGGACATCATGTTGGTCTGTGCTCTTATTACATGAGAAATATGAGAATATGAGAATGAGGAATATGAGAAAAACACATTTGGTGACTAGGCTGTTAGGATACAGAGACTTACTACTAGTGTAATAGGTCGAAATAATAGTTGTTAGATATAGCAATACTTGTTATTTAGTATGTTATTATTAGTATGATGTATTGTCTAATATTGTTGAAAGTGATGTCTACATTACAAACAGATTATATTGACCGTATATATATATATATATATATATATACAGTGTAAAGTTATAATATGCCAATAGTATCCTAATGTAGATTGCTTATTTGCTTAACACTGCGGGTTAAAGTACTGACCGTGACTTAAGGACATGGGAAATGTCACAAAACAAGAATTAGCAACTGCCAAACTGCCAAACAATGTTGTTCTCCAACAGCATGGTGTCAATCATTAGTCATAGTCTCAAAAAACAAAACCTATTCACATTTTATTTTCTCTGATACTAAGGACTGGTTCATCAGTTAACAACAATTGAAGTTACCCAATGCTACAGATAGAGACACGTCTGTCTTGTCTGGCAAGTTGATGATTCTCGCAGATGTATGCCTCAATTCTACAGCCATGTCTACAGTTGGGCCACCTGGGACGTGTTTATTACATTCAGATAGAAGACGGGGTTTTAACCTGATGAAGGAGCAATACAGGATCTAGCCTCCCCTTCTCTCTGTTTTTTTTTTAACCTATTATACAGTTAAACAAACTCTAGAGTTACCGCCTCAGTGTGAACGATAAAGGGAGCTCTATGGGGAGGTGTAACATGAGATGTTTATAGAAACAATGAATCATGGCAGAGGTGTGTGTGTGTACACACACACGTGTACACACGCGTACACACACACACACACACACACACACACACACACACACACACACACACACACACACACAAACACACAAACACACACACACACACACCAGGTGGTTAATGAAATAAATCTTGGGATTTACTCTTGTTTATTGTTCTACCTTCACACACCCTAGGTGGTCTTTACCTCTCTCTCGCTCTCTTTCACTTGGTCTCACGCTCTCTCTCTCTCGCGCTCTCTTTGTCTCTCTCTCACTCTCTTTGTCTCTCTCTCTCTCTCTCTCTCAAAAGACAGAAAGTGAACAATAGGAATGAAAGTAAAGTAAAAAATACAGCGTAACTTGAACTAGAAAGTGGATCAGATTCTCACCTCCCTCTCTCCTCCTCCCCTCCACCCAGGGTTGGCAGCGGTGGCGGTGGAGGAGGAGACGGGGAAGAAGAAGTGCCCGGGCCTGGGCTTGTTCTACGGCCTCCTGTCCACCATCCTCTTCTCCATCATCGCCCTGCTGGTGAAGACCATCCAGGGAATGCACTCCATCGAGATCAGCGCCATCCGCTGCTTCTTCCAGATGATCTTCGTGGTGCCCCTCCTCATCTACCACAGGTGAGCACCGTGCCTGGAGTGGTCTCCGGAGGAGGCCTTCGCTCGCATGAGTTGGACAATGCTGTGATGGAAATTTGAGCTTCAGATGAACTTTTTTCATTTTCCAATCTTCTGATTAAAAACAGAAAATGGGTTTAAAATCCCAAAGTTTCAGTGTGTCAAGGCGAGAGAAAATGTCAACTTTTTCATTTGTGATGAGAAAATGTAACTGATGAGTGTTCCACGGACCCGCCATTTTGGTACTCCTTGACCAGAACTTCTAACATAAGCAAGCAAGCAGTTGTTATGCTGGTTTTAATGGTGGGAAAGCACCAACATGGCTGCTTGAAATGTGCAACTATTACCTGCTAAAGCTGATTCTCAAAGTGAGAATTAGCTTCAAGTTTTGTGTTCAAGTTCTTACAGCAAGGCAGGGGTACTCCTCGCATTGAATTTAAAGGCATGAAGTAAAACACAATTAGCAGTCACAATAGAGTCCCATTAGATCCCGTTGTGATAGTAGTATGTTAGAATCGCATTCTCAGTGTTGGTGCTCAGAAAAGTACTTCACAGTACTTTAATGTTATCACTAAAGTCACTCACTACTTTATCAGTACTTTGTATGAAAATATTGACGTATGCACACTTTATTTGTACATGTATACTGTAAAGCATCCATCGATTCATCCACATGTCATCCATCCCTCAAAATACATCTTATTTCCACTTCCATCCAGCCCTTGGTGCAGCATCCGGCAATAGACACCATGTTCATTGCTTTTTCCATGAAGCTCTCCATGCGTTCATCCATCGCCCGTTCCATTCTTCCATCCCTCCTTCCATTATCAAACCACCCTTCTATTGAGGAACATTCAATCCAAGGTGTAGTTTCCTCTGGTCCAAGCAAACCACGGAGTTGAGACGAAGCATAATGTTCAATTATTTATTGCCCGACTCTTGCAGGATATCCCAACAACCTGCGCAGTCAGACTTCCATTAATACAAACACACAAGGGGGCAGAGTTATCGGAGGCCTTCCCATCGGTACCTTTCCTCTCGGATTCGGGATACAAAAAGGTGCAACCGCGGTATTTCCGATTGGGTTACCGTTATTTGAAAACGCCAATCACAAACTGCCTACACTCCCAGTCCATGTTGAGCAAGTGGTGGGATGTGATACCTGGGTGAGATTTGCTCACAGACACAGTAGCTATATAGTAGATAGTCTGTAGACTATCTAAAAAACAACCGTAAACCGTAAATTATAGTAATATCACCTCCTTCCATCCTCCGACCTTTCATCCATCTGTCCATCCATCCGTCCAAAAAGTCCTTCCATCCGTGTACTAAGCCATCCGTCCACCCATCCACCATCCTCTGTGTATCCATCCATCTCCCGTCTGTCCTCCAGAACTGGGTTCTTGGGTCCCAGAGACAAGCGCGTCTTCCTCTTCCTCCGGGGCTTCCTGGGCTCCAACGCCATGATCCTGCTGTTCTACGCTGTGCAGCAGATGCCCCTCGCGGACGCCACCGTCATCATGTTCAGGTGAGCGCCGAGTCTCAACCCTGACCCTGCATTTCCACCGCTGACGATGCCGCGCCGCCACACGACTGCAGCAACACTTGTGATTGACAAGGCAAAGGCGGATTGTGAACAAATCAGGGGCATGTTAGATGCCCTGATGGGTCAGAAATGAGTCGGGAGGGAAGGAATATGAATTTGATCACATAGGCGGGCACCTGATTCACCAGAACAGATAAACCCATGGAGCGCTTCAATCACAAACAGCCGATTGCTTGCCCTCCGGTATCGCTAGTGCTTGCAGCTTGATGAACGGTTCAATGGACAGACATAAATGCGTACATGCAGAGACTCTAATTATAGTTTGATATCTAAACCTCAGGCAAACATCTCGGCACAAAGGTCAGCACAGAACCTTTGAATACTGATTGGTCCGCCCATTGTTAAGGTGACGACACGTGCTTTCTCTGTGTCTGTTTAGTCCCTTCCTTGTTGGTACTCCTTCATTGTGTAATATCCAGGTTTTGAGAAAGACTCCAAGCGTGAAGTTTAGACTAATATTGGCTAGCTTTCGTGAGTATATGTTAATATTGTTTCCCTTTAAAGGACAACTGTAAGATTTTTCCAATGGAGCCTGGACACAATAACAAATAGACCGGATCAAGTGAAAGTTTAAGATACAATTTGTATTTCTTATTCCACAATGTTGTTAGACATTTATCATAACTATCTGAGCCTGTCAGTGGCAAAAACAAGCACTTTTAAGAGGATCTACATTGCCTGAAAGATTTACATTGAAACCTGATTCCTAGCTGGTGGCTCAAGGGTTCTCGATCAATCCTGGAGCAATTTCAAAAAATGTTCCTCACTTAAGCCGCGCATAAACTGTCGGTCTTGAGCCTGTTTTTGACCCGCTGTTTGAGTCGCATGACTCAAGTTAAAGTCGGGCTGATATTCAGCTTCGTTGGGCGTTGTCAGGCAGCGTACAGTCCGGTTAGTTCCAGTCTGATTGGCGGGCCGACGACGGCCGATCAAAGCGAGTCGATTACCCGCTATCAGCGCCTTTTTCTCACTGCGCCTGCGCAAAGTGGCAAACAGAACGCCTGAAAGTGCCATGGCAACACGACGTGTCGTGTGGACGTAAAACACAGAGGTCGGTCGCGCTGTGACAACAGCGTATGATGATGTTTGATGTTTCCTTCTCCCATCACCACAAATATGAACGAGAGAGACAGCCGCATGTCATGAGTCTGTATGCACTGTCGTTATTTGATGGGTTAGAAACAAGCTAATTCAGACTCAAACAGAGCTTTTAAATAAATTGTCAATAGGCAGAACAGGGGCAGGGTCCAACGGGGCGTTTCATTTATGTGCAGACTGAGCACTCGGGTCATGGCCGTGTGAGCACACATGGTTGAGAAATCCTGAATTTATCCTCCCACTGTTCTCTCTTTCTC
>OMOU01042548.1:0-10207 GCA_900312585.1 Malacocephalus occidentalis
GACATGACAACAGGCCAATGCTCGTCTCGTCTCTCGCGGGAGCACGGTACACAATTGCAGAGCTTTTTCTGACGCACTATTCTTCTGCTTAAAGGGCTCCTATGGACAAGTCCCAGCAGGTGTTAGAATCTGTGGTTTATGACATCACAAATCCACCCAGATGTTTGCTGGATGGATAGATCAGCCTACCAATCCACTAGTGTAGGCTGCGAGGCTGATCTATCCAGCACACATCTGGGTGGACACCCCCACTTGTGATATCAAAGGCTAATCACACTCACAGAGCAACGGACATCTTGGTAGTGTTTACCTGAAGATGATGTTGCCGGCCCGGTCGGCCTTCCAGGCCTTGATCAGCGCATAGTCTCCAGTGATGGCCTTCTCCATGATGTAATGCCTGCCGTTGAACTCGCGCACCTGGAAAACGCACCATAAAATGGAAACTGGTTTGACGTTTTATTACCGAAAGGAAGGATGCCTTGAGGCCGCTGAAATCCAAAAAAAAACAACAACCCAGAATTATACTTCTGCCTTGTATATTTCCACAGAACTATTGAGTGAATTTTCTGAACTTCATCTGCCCCTCCCCCCTTCCCCTAGCATGACAGGCCCAATAGCTCTAGACCGACGAGGTGTGTATGCATGAGCTTGTTATCCACGGGTAGATAACAAGTTGGACAGAGCAGAACCAACAATGGTGAGTCTAAAATACTTTCACATTGTGGGAATGTTTGGTGTGTTTTGTGGGTGGCTGGCAGGCTTCATTGGCCTCACCTGGCCCAGTTAGAGTCTGGGGGGGGCGGGCTTCAAACACCACAGCCTGCCTGTGTCCTTGGAGGAGCCCCGAACTAAAGCCACGTATGTGGCACTGCGGCTCTGACGATGCTACACCCATACACGGGAAGATAAACATCGTGTGCACAATAGACACCGGGAGGTGAATGGAGAAGAGGAGGCAGCAAGCCCACCTCTCGCATTTCACTGGCAATGGCTATGGTGCCGTCCTTGTTGTACTTGATGGGGGAGCCTCCCTGTTGGATGAGGGTCCCGTAGCCAGTGGCCGTGAAGAAGGCTGGGATGCCAGCGCCGCCCGCCCTGATCCTCTCCGCCAGCGTTCCCTGAACAAGAGAACACAGGAAACGGTGTATTTTGACGGTGTGTGTGTGTGCGTGTGTGTCTCACACAGCATTGGTGCTTTGGGGTTGGTTCTTTGTGTATTTGTGCATCTTGTCAAATAGTTTCATTTTTTTAATAACCTGAGGCGTGAGTTCCACTTCCAGCTCGCCGGACAAATATTGCCTCTCGAACTCTGCGTTCTCGCCAACGTACGACGAGATCATCCTCTTGATCTGCTTGGTTTGAAGGAGCAGACCGAGGCCGAAGTTGTCCACTCTGTGGTGAGGGAGAGACGGAGGGGAGAAAAAAAACGGAGGCTTTCGAAAAAAAGGTTTGCTCGCCTAGAAATGTGCGTTTAGTACACCACAACTTCTGTAAGTATCCGTTTAACGTGCCTTCGGTAAACAGTAAACAGATCAGCATGTGAGATCAGCATGTGAGCCTTCAGCAGTATTTGACTTGCATTTATATCTTCATAAGGATTCATTCATTGGAGTTTTTATTGAGGGTTGGACTGCGTTATGCATGTCTGGAAAATATTTCAGCCATGCAGGAAACAGTCAACAACCCCACAATAAAACACACTGACGACAAATGCAAGGACTGGTCTGCGGGGTTCTGTCGTGTGAACATCAAGCAGAGAAAGAGATAATAAAGTAATGAAGTGAGCTAGATATTAAGAGAATAACGCATTTTAACTACTGCCCTCATAGAAAACCAAACAACACAACTGTATGTTATGGCTACTTTGAACGCAGGAAGGGGAAGGGGAGGAAAACACTACTCCAACACACACCAAGTGAGAACAGCACCTGATGTACCTGCCCCCCAACGCCGGCAGCACAGACATGAATGAAGGGTCCCAACTGCAAGGGATAACAATGGGGGCATTGTGCAAGAGCATCTCCTCTGCAGAAAGCAGATGATATATTCATGAAATTTAGTCACGAGGGAAAATGTAGTTTCAATAAAACATCGCCGAAAATAATTTCGGGGATTTGAGATAGAATGACCAGGACTTTGCGTGGAGTCACTTGGACCATGGCATATGATTTTGCTCCTACAAGGAACCAATGAATACCCTCAATGCCTCCCTTCGTTCCATGGTCAACACCACTGTAATGTCCATTTGATGAGAGACATATTTTTACAAAAGGGTTTTCTTGGTTGTTAGGCTGGTTAATAATAATGTATTCTTTTTGGTTGACCTACATTTTGTCTATGCTCATTAACTTATATTGTTACGTTTTCTGCAGACCCCAGGAAGATTTGCATGTTGCTATTGTAGCAACTAATAGGGAATCCTGATAAATCAAATGGTGGCTTAATACAGCAACATGTACTGAGACTGTATGACGTAAACAGTAGTACTATAGTGGGTGTGTGTGGCCTGCGCTACTACCAGAAGGACTGGTATGAACACAAATGCATGCATATCTCTCTGACGAGCTGGCCTATTACCTTATCTCGCTGCTGTCACATATAACCCATTAGATAAGCGAATTAACAGCTACTGGGCATCATAAACTCTGCTGAATTCTGTTTAATGATTGCTGCCACTATTCATGACTTCATGGCTTAGTATTTACCATACTGCACACATTCGCATAGTTTTTGTTGACAAATGTGTGCATCTGTATGATGTAGGTTTGTCTATTTTGACATATATCCAATGATTTGCTCTCTACTCTCCCTTCAAAGCGAGCAATAAATTGTGAAATTATTTCATCTAAACATAGCAAAATGTTCATTATATGGAGCTAGTTTTGCAGTTTTTGCATTCAAGCATTCAAGGTAACCACACAATATCATTGACCATAAAAGCATAGTTACTGTGTCACCAGGGCCCGCATAAGAAGGGCATGGAGCAGTCTGAATTCTATTACAGTTAGGGCAGCACTGAAAGGAATGACATTGTAGAAGGTCAGTCAGCCATTAACCTTTTGAAATGGACATGGCAGAATCCAATATATTCGACGTATTTCAATCAAAAGCGATCCCTTGATGGCAATGCAATACATCTCATCAAACTATTGCTGTGGTGACACTTTTACTGTTTAGTACCACTACCAACCAACCAAAAACATGAAATACATTTTGTAAATTATATATATATATATATATATATTTGACACCCCCCACAACTAGTACCTCGTACACATCTAGTTCCCTCTGCCTGTGTTTCGGCAGGGGATCAATGTGGAGGGCCATCAGTGAAGAGAATGTGATCTGTATAGTGTCACTACAATGGGCTCGGTTACTAGTCCAGCAGCACTGCTTTGTCCTTCACGCCGACTCCGAGTCACCTGACTCTGAGGTCACCCGGCCAGACATGTGGGTCGGGAAAACATTCAAACAAACACGCTGCGATAGACAAGCTCGCTTTATCCTTTTGCTCGGCGAGAGGAGTTCTCGTGTGGAGCTGCCCTTGTGCCTCCCGCGCCACTCTTTCTCAGGTTACATATCGACCAAATAATCATCAAAAGGAGAGGGCCTTGTTGAAAAGTGAAAGGGCTGAAAGGGTGCGATGACTCATCCAGCGTGGCCCTCGGGTGGGCCGTCGCAGCCAGAACATTGTCCACCAAGCCGGTGGTTACATTTAGCTTAAAAAGGCACGGAATGTATACATAGTCAGACATTCACAGTCAGACATTTAGGCCAATAACCCCTTCCGACATCACGATGCAAAAGGCAGCAAAGAGTTCCAAAAATGTCCAGCAGGGTAATAAATTCAATTGTAGACTGAAATACCAAATAGGAGCTAGGCTGACCAGGTTGACAAAGCAAGACAACTGTTAAAAATTTATTATGCACTCATTTGTATTATTCAGAAGTGTGCGTCTGTGTGTGTGAGTGTGAGTGTGTGTGTCTGTGTTACACAATTTCTCCACAACATAGAAAGCTGTATAGGATTGACTGGACCTTTTGGGACATTTTTCATCAAGGTGCACAACTCCATAGATCCCAGAGATGAGGCCACAGTGGGTTGGGTCGGGGTTGGGGGGGGGCAGTTTTCCATGTGGAGTCATGTGGACTCCCGCTAAAATTAACTGTTATATAAGCGTGTCTTCCTCAGTTGACAAAGCTCTACAAAAGGCAGGAACTCAAAGAGGGGATTTGCCAGTGGAAACAGTGAGGGGGAGCCTGAGAGCAGACACACGTGTTGCTTCTGTTGTTACTGCTCTTAATCGACCTGGTGATCTTTATTCCAGTTCTATGGGAACGTGGCAGTAAGGGCATGACCTTGTGCACACTTTTGGAAGGTAAACATGTGCATCATCCTATGCTGAGATCCAGTGTGATAAAGTCCAGGTGGGTTAGCTACCAGTATTTTTCTCCTCGCGATGCTGATTTCAAAAGACCAGCGACCTTCACTGAGGCCTTCAGGTTAAGCCAATAAATCTGCTCTATGTAAACATTCAAGCTATGCATTCAAGCACTGAGAAGAAGAAGGGGAAAAAAAACATCAGGTCACCATGGCCCGGCTGGTTGAAATGAGCTAATGCTAAATAAGCTTTCCCAACACCAGACGCTGGTGGTGTGTACTCTGTGTCAACACAAGATGGCTACAGGCACAAAGTGATGACATTTGTGTTGCCTTTATGGACAACCAGAAATTCGATTAATTTGTATCGCTGTGGGGCCTCTCAGACCGAATAAAAGTCAGGACCTTGCCAAGTGCTGGTGGAGGTGTATTGCCATGTGTACTTTATTGGAGAGGTTGGGCAAGATCGCACCACTATATAATGAGGGCGGGGTCAGCAGCACCGCAGGGAGCGCAAGATGCATGTTGAAGAAGTTGCTTGTTGAATCCAATCCCTCTATAAAGTGCCAGGGTGCCCTTGAGCAAGGCAACAAGCAGGATAACGACAACGTGTATTGTCCCTTGCACGGCTGATGACCCTGCAGTCTATTTGTGAATATGTGTACAAGGGTGAAAGAGTCTATGACCCATGACGTGCTTCGAGCGGATGGACAGACACTTTTACTTCAGCTACCACTGGGATTTGCAGGTGTGTCATGCAGTCATTACATATTTATGGGCACACACACATATTCACATTTTGTGTAAAGTGTAAAGGAGTGCCAGACCAAATAAAGTACGAAACACGCATGCTCACCCATGCACTTACCCAGCATTGTTGCTCACAGCTGTTAAACCATTAACACCGGTTTTTAATAAACTGTTAATGAGGTTCTCCGGGATTCCACACAGCCCAAAACCTGTAAAAGAAAAAAAAAACTAAAGGAAACTCATAAATGAAGACTATTTTAACCAAAGCTACTTGTCATACATGGTCCATGTTACTGTACAAAATGAGTAACCACGACACTCATATATGGAAAATGATGATCACCACTTTGAGATTCATCAAGACCAACATTGCTTTTAAAATATGATTTTACAGAAAGATAATATTTTGATTGAATATCTAAAATTGTCATTATTATTTTATAATTATGCAAAGTTCAGATCACGATCACAAATGTATGCAGAAGTAAGGCTAAGGGGACAAATGGCCACCACCTTATCAGAGCTTTTGAGTTTGGAAATGATCAATTCACCATTTTCTCACCTCCAACCAGAACTGTAGCTCCGGTAGGGATGTCCTTCACTGCCTCAGTGGGATCTGTGTAGAACTTGGAGTTTCTCTGGCCAGATGTGGAAAAGTAACTGCCAGACGTCTGTGGAATGCAGTCCAAAGCAATGAGGATATTACGTTTATAGAGTTTGGTGAATTGCACTGTATTGCTGCATTGTAAAAATGCAATCCAAACCTTGAGAGTTAATGGGTAACTTTGGGATTTTTCAACCTGGACCCCGTTTTCCCAATATTTTGTTCTGAACAATTTTTTTTTATTGGTCCGGTCTGTGTGTTATTGTGTTATTATGTTATTGTGTTATTGTGTTTATCCAAGTCTCACTCAAGGAGAAGTTGAGAGAGAGTCGATTTGGAAACTTGAGTGAGAGTTGGATGACACTAGGCAGCACACACACACTACACGACTGGTCTTGGCAGTCAGTCGTGTCTTGCAGTCAAGTCTTATACACACTCAAAACCCGAGCTGGCCACTTGGTGGTATGAGGGAGGGGATTTATGTTACTAAAATAAGACCATCATTTAAAGAAAGCGGGTGAAAAATGTTAAAGTTTTGCCAGTTAGTGAGCGTTGTGCTTTGTTCATGAGAATGTTCATGAGATTTAAGTTGGCAAACGGCATGAAGTAAATATTCCTTAAATACAATAAGCAATGCACAACCTGAAGTGTGGTGGGTGGGTGTGAGTCTGTGTGTGTGACAAAAAAGGGTTAGAAGCAAATGGCAGCTCTGATGAGGCCGTGCGTTTTGGGGAGTTAGGGAGTGCGTGTTTGGTGGCTGGCTGGCCTCACCTGGCCCAGTTAGAGTCTGGGGGGCGGTGGGGCTGCAAGCCTGTGGTGCATTGGCTAATCAGTGCACCTCAGGTTAAGTCAGCCACCAGCACACACACACACACACTCAGTGGGAGCGCTGGCATGCTAGCCGGTGACCATCCGCGCTTTACGATAAACCAGAATTTCAACACCGCTACCGCCTGTGTCCTCGGAGGAGCCCCGAACACAGCCACTTCGGGTGGCAGTGCAGTATGAGACCCCTGCAAACGGCCTGGAGCAGCCCGAGACCCAGCCAGGCCTCTGCCAGGTAGGACAGCGGCAGAAGGCCCAAGCTGTGGGGATCGAGCCACATCGCCTGGTGGACGGTGGCCCTACTGGGGGGGCTGTTCCAGGCCCTCCTACAAGCTCCACCACGGCCTAGCGGGTGGAGCTCCTCACCTTCATAGCCTATTCATATGTATGCTTTTTTTTTACTGGAATATTAAGAATTAAAAAGACATGTTTAGGGGCAAGTGACAAATGATGTAAAAGTGTCAATCAAGGTGTATCAGACATTTCACACCCTGAATGAGCAGAATAAAATACATTTCCTTGGATAATAATATTACTAAGTTACTGAGATGTTAATTCAATGTGGATTAAAGACAGGATTTCTGCAACACTGTCTTCCACCCACATTGTAATGAGACAACGTCCTGTCGTGTGTGGTGCGGGCTTGTGTTGGAGCCGTTTGTTATGGGCAAAACAACCGCAATGGAAACATTTTCTTCACGCTTATGAGTTGTGCAGTTCGTGGTCCTCTGAACCCCGTGTGTGTGTGTGATATACTGTCAATTAAATGTTGCAATCTGTTACGTCATAAGGGGTATATATTGTGATCAGTAATGTATACATGAAAGGAGGATCGAAAGGATCAAGTGTCCTACATAAATGTAAATAAACCACTTCCCTGGAGATTAACATAACCCAGATAAGTATGCGATTAAAATAGCCCTATATGTTCCAATTTACACGAATATGGATAACCTGCATCGTTATGTTTTGACTAAACGACACCGGCCACGTGGTTGGTCTGCTTTCCAACCTATTTTTCATTGATAAAAACGCATTTCAATACTGACCTTGATGGTCGCGGCGTAAGATTTGGATCTGCAGGTGCCAAATACATTTGTGAAGAGCAACGTCTCCGCCCGCGATAATGCTTTAAATGCCGCCATGTTTGCTATACAATAATGCAAACTGTCGCACCAACGACTGAGCGAAGTTGAAACTCAAGTGACTACTGTGGAGGATCAGATGAACAGGCGGACGACGTTTACCAACAGCAACTCGACACTCAAGATGACGTCGGCTGGGAACTGAAAGGGGCGGCGATTATCTATAACGGGGCGTGCCACGTATATAAAGGGGCGTGGCGACGGTATACGTGCGGAGGCTTGGCGAACCAATTTGAATTTAACCGTTTCGCTGCCGGCTATATTACACAGCAATACCTGACGATATCAATAACAAAAAAAAATGTTTTACAGAGAAAAACATATTTCTTGCATTGCAACCTGAATTTGGAAAAGTGATGGGAGTACGAATGGGAGTTCCCACAGCCGTACAAAAGGAGAGTTCCCACGTTTGTCATATAAGGGTTAATTTATTAATTTAACCGATTCGCTAAACTTCAAAAATCTATCTGCTCTAGATTCCACACGGTTGGGGAAAATGCATGACATTAAAATAAAATCATCATAATGTATCTTCATTCAAGTTTGTATATAATATATTGCGTTGGCAGGTGTTTTTATGTATTTATTGCACTTCGTATATCTTCAGCAGAGCAATTCCACTCAATTAAATTCAAAATGATCTAATCTGTATTAATCATAACGGTATTTATCTGAATAAACCTCATTTGACGCTAAAATAAACACGCGCGCGCGCACGCACACACGCGCGCACACACTTGGAGCACGTGAATAATCCAGCGCTCGTCACGTGACAAAGGGTTCCAGTCATGGCTGACGATTGCAGGCGACAGGGCTTCGAGCTGGAGCGGCGGATATTCGAGTTGGACATAAAGTGCGCTAGCCTGCGATCGGAAAAACAAGGTATCGGTTTTTCGTTCGCGGATTCCTTCCGGGATCGAAAATAAACGTGTTTGCACGTCGAACCCCTTTGCGACTGACCGCTCAGTGGAAGACGCCTAGCTAGCGTGCTAACGTTGTCTTAGCTTAGCTTGATGCTACCATAATAACAACATCTGCTCTCCGATTAACCGTGGTGTGTTTACGGTGCATGAGCATTAACCCTCTGCTGGTTGTATTGTTTGGCTCCGGTCAATGCTATTCATTACAGTGTAAGTGACTGCCAGCTGCCCTATTGAGTTTTTGTGACAGCTGTAGGCTACATTGCTAATCATGTTAGCTACATTATTATGCGGAGTGGACAGTTATTTTATTTGCTGATGGTGCGTTCCAGTTGTACTCGGAAGTCGGACTTTCCGACTGCCAAGTGGGACGTTCTATGTGGAACGCCGCCTGAAGTTGGAATTCCGAGTGGGAAAGTCGAAAGAACCTTTCAGGGGCGTTCCCCCTGAAACTTGGAATTCGGAATTGCCGACTTCTGAGTACAACTGGGACGCACCACGAGTCTCTGAATTGGATGTTTCCAAGCAGCTGTGTTGGGGCAGCTGTAATATCAACTGGGAGAACACATTATTCTTCCAGTCAAATGAGCTAAATATGACCAGTGGATATCAATGCGTGTAAATAAATGTGAGTGTAATATTAAGGTTTTGGTAATCAGTAGACATCCACGAAGTGGTGCATGTACTATAATTGGGATGTTGGTCATGTTTTGTTTTTCCTTAGACGATGACTATTTACAGAATGCGTCCACTATACTAGACAAGTTGAAAAGCTTCTACAGACAAGGAGGAGAGACCAGCAGTCTTCCCAAGCTGCTTCAGGATTACACACAGGTAAATGGAAGACTATCACCTGGTGATCCCACCCGCCTCATATTCATAAACACAAATGTATTTCAATGTATTGTTAATTAAAACTATTGAAAATTTGGATTCAAAAGCATTGTCACATTCAAGTTGGTTGACTGTTATAATAAGAAAAACAAAATCCCTCTGTGATCATTCAGCATTATCAAATTATGGAAGTTTAAGTTATTTGTTGAATTGTATCAATAGATTACCTTGGTGTGTTGTGGTTGA
Organism: Malacocephalus occidentalis; assembly: GCA_900312585.1. NCBI lineage: Eukaryota > Metazoa > Chordata > Actinopteri > Gadiformes > Macrouridae > Malacocephalus > Malacocephalus occidentalis. The sequence goes on from OMOU01042548.1 coordinate 9,706, forward strand.
TTGTACTGTGAAATATGGGTGTAAGATAATGTCTTGGAATAATTGTTTTTATATAATTGTCTTGAATACATTGCTATGTGTTTTAGTTTGTCATTGCATTACACATGAATGTATTTAGCCCGTGGTAGTCTACTTCCACTATTACTACCATGTTGCAGTATTACTGATAAACATGTGAGAAACATGTGATTTAGTGTGGGTAGGGGAGGGGTAAACCTCTCTAATTGTGTTATTTATTTATCTTTGTCTATGTAGGTGATCCTCGACATCACATTTTATGAGGAGAACAAGCTGGTTGACCAGGAGTTTCCTGAAGACAGTTCACCATTCAAAATCCAGCAGCTGCTGCAGGACCTCACAGAGCCAGAAGTGTTGGCAGGGAGACTGGCACCAGCACAAGAGGTGTGTGTGTGTGTGTGTGTGTGTGTGTGTGTGTGTGTGTGTGTGTGTGTGTGTGTGTGTGTGTCTGTGTGTGTGTGTCTGCATGTGTGTGTGTGTGTGC
>OMOU01042553.1:2456-15080 GCA_900312585.1 Malacocephalus occidentalis
AACATTCAAACTATATATATATATATATATATATATATATATAATAATGAACATTAGTTATTAACTTTACTGTCTTTGTTGATTGTACATTATATAAAATGAAATACAATGTATTCACATGTATTGTTCTCTTTCTCCTTACACATTGTTTATCATGGATTCTATTATAATTTACGCTACGCCCTGCTTTAGATTAACATAAGATAACGTTGCATCCTCCTCATCGTGGCTCTCCTCACTTGTATTCTCATTTAGTGATGGAGAGTAGTCCACCAGAGCGTTCCTTAGTTCTTTTCTTGGGTCTCCCTCCTTATCAGACGTGATCGTCCTGGCTGTAGCATGGGCTGTCGCTGATCCCCTTGCTGATTGCCTCAGCGATGGTCATGAGGACCTGGCCATATCTCCAGCGGTAGGGCCCCTCATCCAGGGCCTTGGAGCAACTGCCCAGAACGTGTTCAAGGGTCCCTGTTGTCTTGGACAACAGAGGGCATGCAGGTATTTCTACTTTGCCCCATGTGAACAGGTTGGATGGGCTGGGAGGACATTGTAGATGACCCCCTGAATCAAAAGCTTGACCCTCTGGGGGTTCCACATCCAGATGTCCTGCCAGGTGACATTTCTCTCTATCACCTATTCCCACTTCATCCACCCTGCTGTCGCATTGCCACCATCCTGCTTGCTTGCTCTTCCTCCACTGAAGCATGCACCTCCTCCTGGACCATCTTCCCCCTTTCCTTCCCGCTGGCAGTGTCATATCGGGTCGATGTTGAGCTCCCGAGTCCGGCCCTGCCCTGTGCCCGTCCCCCAAGCAAAGCCTTGTGCTTTAGCGCATCACGTAAACAGCTTAGTAGGAATATTGTCTTTTTCGACAAAAAAGGGCAAAACCGGAACATTGTGTGAATGGAAACACAGTGACTGGTTATGGGTCTGCTCCTTTTATGTACCAGGGCAGCACAGCTAGCGGACTTATGACTAACGTGGTCTACTGTCCGTACCCGGTACATAAAAGTAACCACTGCAAGAAATGGATGGGTCTGAACCTATCAGAGGCCTTGATTCATTAGCATGATCCCTCTGTTGACTGTCCAAGGACTTCTACATCAGCCTCCAAACATGTTGCCATTGAACTACAGGATATACAGTATGTGCTATGCCTACAATTATATTTATTTACCACTTGACTAAATATTAGTTTTGACATCTCGTCCTCACATTGTTTTTTCCCGCTATTGGTCGGCGACACAGAGCACAAAAACAACCTGGGCCCATCAAGTCGAGGTTGGATTGCTTTTATTCAAGACATTAACTCACTTACATATTTGAACGAAAGCAAAAACCATGCAGTGAAAGCTTACATAGTGGTGCTTTCGTACATGGATATAGATATAGATATAGATACCACACAATGTTTGCTTCTGCTGTGGCCTTCCATACAATGCATCTGCCTCCCTTTAATTCTTTAATCCTCCACCTCCACCCTTACAATGGCCACCAATACGTCTTCCTAACTTTGCTGTATGTAAAAATACAATTAGGTGTAAGTTTTGGGAAATAATTGTGTTTCAAGGCTCAGGTCTTGCATTGACCACATAAAAAGTAAAGTGAACACATGCAAAAAATGTACACACCAAATAACGATCACTCCACACTATGCCACACTATTCTGATCAGACAAAGAATAAATATATTAAAATGAGCAATTTGTTGTGGTATTGTTGAATTACTTATCCTACCGTAATGTCATTGGAAATTTCCGGTTCTATTTTCACATTTTAGGGGCTATTTCATATTCGTAATATAGGCTGTGTCTATTCATTGTTGTGTTCAGGATGTGTGTTGGTAGGTTGAGGGATACACAAAAATCAAACTAAAGAAGTTCCCATCAGAAACAGTCAGATGTAAACAGGTTGCTCCTGGGCAGTAAGCAGGCGGTACACAGCTGCAGGCATTGTCTTCATGTGGATCTGAGGATAAACACATCAAACAACTCACTGAGCAGTTTGATCACTGTCCATTTGTCGTCCTGGCAACCCCCATTAGCTGTGATAACATTACCATGTGCTTGAGATGCATTGTTATTCTTTAAGTTAATGAATTGTTTCTCTACTATACTACTTTTGCGCGAATGCCAGGTCAGTAGAAGGTACTTAAAAAAACTCTCCTTGAGTAAAGACAACTATTCCTCAGTAAATGCATCCATTACTTTTTTGTTATACATTTTGTATCAAGGCAAGTATAAATGCAAGGAATTGTAAGAATTTTCAGATGGCCATTGTGGGAATGTGTGGCGCGTGTGTTTGGTGACTGGCTGGCTTAATTGGCCTCAACTGGCCCAGTTAGTCTCGGGGGGTGGGCCTGTGGTGCATTGGCCAATCAGTGCACCACAGGTTAAGTCAGCCACCAGCACACACACTGGAGGAGCGCTAGCATGCTAGCTAGCAAACGTACCATCTCGTCCATAGCATTTTACTTCACCTACAACAATAAATCGGACCACCACCACCTGCCTGTGTCCTTGGAGGAGCCCTGAACTACAGCCATGTATGTGGCATCGTAGCATGAGCTATGCTACAGCCATATTTTCCAAAATATGTTTGTATGGGCATTTATGGCTTTGTGTTACGCCCTTTTTATGGTGCCTTTATTGACCGTGAAGACAGATGGGAAAGGTTGAGAGAGGGAAAGACATGTTGGAACCTGGGTTGGTACAAGGTGTTCTGCTGCCTTGACATACATATTGATAGGCTATCCAATTGTATTAGTGCATGCTTTGGCATTGTAATATATATGCTGCCGGTGGTTACAAATACATCAAATACGTTGCTGTCAAGACGTCTTATGAGGAATTATTTGTCATCACTGTTTGGAACCCTACAACCACGATATTTAAAAGTATTTATTTTGTTTTATATGATTTAACATTTGACAAATGAGTGTAGCGTCCGTGTGGTTTGGCAACCAGTTGAAGCTGCACATTGGCATTGGCTACTCATGTCCATTGGTTAAAGCAGCCATCACCACACACACACACACTAACGCGTGTAGCGATGACACACTGAGGAGTGCTCACCTCTCCCACGGCGCTGGACAGAATGTGGACCATCTTCTTCTGGGGCGTGGTGACCACACTCTGCCCGTTGATGTCGATGATGCGGTGGCCCACCCTGATGCCCCCCCGCTCGGCGATGCCCCCCCGCATGAGGCTGGAGATCTGCAACAAGAGGCACCGTGTTGGGAAACGACAACAAGCTAACAACCAGTGGTAACCAGCTAACCAGTAGTAACCCGCTAACCAGTAGTAACCAGCTAACCAGTGGTATCCGGCTAACCAGTAGTAAACAGCTAACCATTAGTAACCACTAACCAGTGGTAACTGGCTAACCAGTAGTAACCCACTAACCAGTAGTAACCAGTAGTAAGTACCCAGCTAACCAGTAATAATTAGCTAACCAGTAGTAACTAGCTAACCGGTGGTAACCAGCTAACCGGTAGTAACCCGCTAACCAATCGTAACCAGTCGTAACCAGCTAGCCAGTCGTAATCAGCCAACCAATAGTAACCCACTAACCAGTAGTAACCAGCTAACCAGTTGTAACCAGTTAACCAGTAGCTGAGTTCAGCCTCCCATCTTGTTTTGATCCAATGTTTGCTTAAACGTGAAATAATACCGGTCTCTGCAACGATATGCAGTAGAAACCTACCAAGCGGTATAATCAACCTAATGAGTATTGTCTCATCACAAGGAGGTGGCGGTGTGTTAGCTTCAGGATGCTACGTACCACGCCGTCCTGCACACTGAAGCCCAGCTGGTGGCGGAGGTCGGGGCGTCTGATGAGGACTGAGGTCACCGGGGGACAGCTCACAATGCTCATCTTGACACAGGACTCGTTCTTCAAGCTCTGCAGTGCCAATAGCTCATTAGTCAAATGCGTCGAGATATGTTTCAAATATAAATTCAAAATCATGAACAATTAGATTTCCATTTTCCTTCAAGGAAAACCAAACACCAAAAACAACGTATTTTAGATAAAGTGATAAAGTAATAATGCTCTACTCTATACTTTAATGTCAAATAGATGTATTATTCTATTTTTTTTATTCTTATGTTGTTATTTTTATTAATGGTATTTTTGAACAACCTCTGGCACAATCATTTCCTAGTTCACAAGAAGTTATATCCTATCATATAACTATCATATAACTTGATGATGATACTCCACTCTATACATTAATGATGCTCTACTCTATACCTTATTGATGCTCTACTCTATACATTAATGATGCTCTACTCTATACATTAATGATGCTCTACTCTATACATTAATGATGCTCTACTCTATACCTTAATGATGTTCTGGCAGGTGGACAGAGGCAGTCCCACTAGACTGGTGGAATTGACAGACATGATCTGGTCTCCGATGTTGACAGAGCCGGACTTCTCTGCTGGACCAGCATGCATCATGTTGGCGATGATGACGGTGGGCAGGATGGAGCCCCACCCACTCTCCACAATGACCACGCCCAGTATCTCCCCCTTAGCTTTCTCTATACAAACCTGGGGGACGACCGCACACAGAGCCAGTGGTCACAACGAGTATGCATCAGTGTAGTGGAATCATTTTGGAATAGCTGTGTCTTTATACGTTAAAGGTGCTCACGTCTTTGCAGTTCTCAGACTTGGAGAAGTGAGCGAGCTCATCATTGTACATGTCCTTGGTTTTCAGCAGCTTACTATACTCCTTCTGACTCAGATCCTCCGGGTTGATACCATTGGCCCTCAGGAACTCTTGGTAGGCCACGCTGAAGGCCTGTCCAATAGACTGGGCTATGAACTGGGCCTGAGAATGAAGGTGCAATTAGCGTCATTATACACAACATGCACAATAACATAAGTCTCTCGAGACAGCTCCAAGGTATTTGGAGAAACCTAACAGAGGTCTGTGGTTGTAATGCATGCCACTGTGTTCTGATTGGTTCAAATGTGCTGGATGCTGGATGTCTAGATCCGGTGACTCAAAATGGTGGATCCTTTGTCTCGATGAACTACAATAACAATGATCAACTTTAAAGTGGAACCGTCGCACTTGGCTATTTTCTCATTTAAGAGAGAAAAAAATCAACACTGTTTCCATGAGAGAAAAAACAAGGAAAATGTGTCTCAATGACATCATTGTTTCAGGATTTGCGCTCTCCATCCATACAGGACCAATGATGTAAATGGTTCCCAACATGCAGTAAGACGACTTTACTTTACTAGAAGTAGTGTGAGAGCTCCCCTTGAATGGAACATATGGGTAGACGTTAAACTTACATCCTCAGTATCAAACACATGGCAGATCATTTTGTACTGGAGGTTGTTGTGGTCTTGGTTTGAGGTCTCTGCATTGTCCTGGGGGTCTGGTCTGGGCACCCGTCGGCGAGCCATTAAAACGACAATGTCCCCGATGTCAGTGATGTAGGTGAGGGCTTGGAGAGGGTGGTCGATCATGACCTCCTAGCAGACAAACAATCAACCACAAACAAATCAATGAATAATGTATCCATATTGTTTTTTACTTTAATAGATTTATTTGAAAAGTTAATGTGTATATATTTGTGTATATAATCTAATTTCTGAATTATTTTTGGACAAATCTTAATTTCATATTTGTTGAATGATTGGTCAATAACATTTCAATTTTAATAGTTCCAAATCAAGGCGTTACAAATCCAAACAATAGTTGGGCAAATACAATATTTATTTAGTTATTATTTCTGTATTTATGTATTTTTGTATGTACTTAATTATTAATCCTTGTGTATTTATTTACACATTTATTTGGAATGTATTTATTTTCAACAATATAAAGAAGTATAGCTCTATGCAGTCTATCAACCATTAGGCATTAGTAGCAGACTCAACTGCTCAGTTCATGCAACTATTAATTACTAATCTCGAAAAATTGACATTGTCTATGCAAAATATAATAATAATAATAATAATAATAATAATAATAATAATAATAATAATAATAATAATAATAATAATAGGAATATGAACGTGTAACGTGTAACGCTACCTGTGTGTCCGCACTAAGCACTTTGATCCTCTGCGTAGAGATGAAGAGATCTACCTCAGACATGGACTGAGAGTCACCCTCAGGGGCCTGACACACACACACACACACACAGGTTGATTAACTACAGTATGTGTACGACCCGGAGGAATGATATGTTTTCATTGGAGATGACTTGAACTTTCACACACGCTGACACAAATGTGTTCTTCGTGACGTGTGAAGAACACGTGGTGATGGATTCCACAGGATTCCACAGCCAAACACCCTCACAGTGTTGGCTCAAACTAACCTCAAAGCGTTGCAATGCTAAGTGAAAAAATTACTAATATTACAATTGTATATCATCATATATACAGTATTTACTCATATAATCGTATCATCATAATACATTCTTAATATCTCTCTCTCTCCCTCCCTCTTCTCACCTTAACGCGCCTGATGGCTTCCTGAGCCTGCGTTGTCCTCACGGTCTTGGCGGGGGTCTTCTCGGAGAGCATCTGCGTGCATCCCAGGTAGTTTGCAGCGAAGACCACGCCACTGATTAGGTCGTCTGGGTCACATGGCCCCGGGACTGCGCCGCGTGGCGGAGGAAGGACAAGTGTCGTAAATGGAAACGCGCGCTTTGAATACGTGATGCTGATTGGTCAACACGCGTTCCAGGGTGAGCGTGCATTAATGACGCAGACAGGTGTGCTTTACCGTCATTACTGTCGCAACTGCGCTGCGGTTACACTTTTCATTTGACGACGTTCTGAAGGTCAAGACGAGCGATCGGGTTGCTCGGTACATGGAACTACCCATGCGGTATAATTGCTGTACATTACAGACAAAAGCAACTAATATCTAATTGTGGTTGGTAACTGTGGTCCCATCATTGGAAATATTGTACTTTAGAGTGGTAAGCAACCTTTTCCGATAATGGGACACCTCATGGTTTGTTCCTTACCAATATAAGATGATGACATCATGTAAGACTCACCTTCGACAAATGTTGGAAATGGTGCAAGGTTTCTTCTAGGCTAAGAGTAAGAGCAGTTAGGGCAGCACAGTTAGTACACATGATCCTCGATTAAGTCAACCGTAAACTGAATTGAACAGACAGTTGTTGCAACAGGTGTCATGATGTCACACACACACACACACACACACACACACCTCAGTAGGGGGAGACTCGAGGCTGGGGTCCTGCAGCAGTTGGCTACTGGAGCACTCTGCCTCTGAGGGAGAGGACGAATTAGAACCTGGAGACTGGGAGAAAAGACTATTTTAATAGTCTGTATCAGTAGAGGACACTAGATACAGCTCTTATAATAGTCTATATCAGTGGGGGACAACATACGGTGTGCACTGATGAATTTCTTTTTGCTATTGCATCATTCGTTCTGAGTTACTTTCAGTACCTTCACACCATCACAATGTTTAAACCCCTGCAGTTTCAGTGATTGACATACATACTGTTTTCACTACAATTTCAAGTTTCTAAAAACGCAGTTTAATACATTGACATGAGACATCGGTCCATATGACATCTATTATCAAAACATGAAATGGTGTTCGCAACACGTTGGGACGAAGATGAAGCCATTTTCTAGGAGCATGAAGGATCCCCAGGTTGGATGAAGGAGCATGAAGGATCCCCAGGTTGTTGGTTACATCACGGAGATGCTGTCCCTCTTGCGTGCAATGAAGTGGTTCATGTTGCCAAATGTGTCACAAGATTCACGTGTTCCTGGAACATGAGTACCAGGTGATTGAGACGCTGTCTTGTCCACTGCAGGGGACACTGTCATTGTGAACAGACATCGACCCATCAGAAGACTTTACACAAATATGTGAAATGTTTTAACTTAAAATGTGCTGGAGGTAAGATTTGAGTTGTAAAGAAGCTTTTGAAACTAAACATTCCCCCTGTGTTTCTCCGCCACTGAGAAATGTTGCATTTCATGCACCTGTGATTGACAGGCAAGATGGGTTCCCAGATGTGATCATGGAAGCGATGCCTTGATTGGTAAAAAATGAGCAGGGAGTGGTCTAAAATCAAAGTCGTTTCATACAGAGGCAGGCACACAATCAACCAGAACTGATGTTTCCCAGAGTGTTTCACTCATGAATAGCAGACTCATGGCGATGGCATTTCAATAGATGACAAGCCTTACAGTGCTTGAATCTTACTTACAGCACCTTCATTGACCTATATTGTTCTTGCCAGTCACAAGTCACGTATTATTTAGTTATTAATTGTAGTGTCTACAACTAACAACCACTAACTACAATTGGCAAATCCACCGGAATATCTTCATCAAATAACAATATAGATTGACTGATGAAACAATTAGTGTCCAAACCTCATCTTGCCAATGCTGTTCCAAATGTGGCTGCTCCTTTGAATGTGGTTGTTCATTCTGCTTGTCCATCTGGTACATCCAAAAGTTCTCCATGGCTCTGAACAGACAGGGAGCCCCGGTCCAAGGTATCCGCAGTTGTGACTTTTCCTATGTTCTCAGGGACGAGAGCGCAGCTTTTGTTAGAGCCGAGCCAACTGCCGCTGAGCCCCGTTTGAGACGGGGAGACAGACAGCCGTGTGCTCAGGTGACATCAGCACCAGGTATCAGAATTCACTGTGGTGACCGTAAGCACACTACTGCGTCTGCTGCTGGATACATACTTGGTCAAAGCCTTTTATATCCTCTCTGGGTTTATATCTTCTCTCGTCTTATGTATCTAATTGTTTGTATTTATACATAAACAATTTTATCACTCTTGATAACAGGCCTTCTGAATGTTGTGAAGAAGTTTATGTTTCAGTAATTAGACCCTTGTCTCGCCTTAAATTATTTAACCACGTTTCTTTAGTTAATTCCCTCACTAACTCTGAATAAGTAATGAATATGGCCCATATTCATTTTGGATCTATTCATTTTAATTTCATTGGAAATATATATATTTTTAAACTCCTATAGTTATTCCTCCTTCTGCTGCAATACATGATTTTGTTGGCAAAAGAATAGCAAGTAGCAGTAGAGGAAGTAGCAACTATATGAGTGCCTTTGCATTTGTATTTTATACAAAAGCATTAAAGCCATGGAAAACTGTACCGGGAACTCTAATATATTCAATTATTACAAATCATAAATATACCCATTGAGAAGAGATATTTGAAGTGGGTTAGACCAATTCTTGGGGTTAGACCATTAGGACAAGGGTTTTCATGAACATTAATTTAATGTCGACTTTTGAAATGAACATCTGTTCATTGAATGAATTACAGAGCCTTGGAGTGGCCAGAGATGAAAATATGAAATTATGTTAACCAAGGTATTCATTTATATGTGAGTTAATCCAATACCACTAACCCTAACCACTAGGTGAATGCCATGTAATAAGAAGGTTAGCTAAGATGGAATAAGGGCATAATGTGGCATAATGATCCCTGCTTAAATATAAAATATTTAAGCAGGGATAAACAGATATTGTGTTTCATATACCACCTGAAAAGAAAATCAGTAAGATGGTAAAAAATAAAAAATACACCCACAACCTGACCCTGTTGCAGAGCCACAGCCATGACCAGACACTGAGAAAACCTGCCATCTTGTTACGCTGATTATTAGGAGGGGCCATTGTCTCACTGACCTAAAAGCCTTCACAAACCCATACATTACACTAGTTGTTTATTAAGATGTGTCTACCCAATGGAGAAGGGGAGGGAAGTGGTGTGACTCAAGACTGCTGACTTTTGGACACTTTTTGTCAAAGCTGCCCCTTGGCAGGGGATGTGAAAGTTCCCTTTATTAGGCACGATTATCAGTGTGAAGAGTGGCAGGCAATTGCCAAAATCTTGGTAGGGTGGGTGGAGGATTGACCACTATTTTCCAATTAAACTGTCAGCACCATTCCTTGAAGAGCCACCACCACCAGGTAGCTTGAAGGACACCTTCTTGAGGCAGAAGAGAGGTCCTTCTGAAGAATTTGGAGGACTTTAACTTTGTTTACAGCAAAGCACTGTTTGATGCCCTTGAAACCCAAAGAGAGGTGGCAAAAGTGCACACATTCTCTACTTGAGTAAAAGTACTTCTGTATACTTTGATGAAAGTACTGATTCAACTTTTTACTCAAGTAAAAAAGTAGTGGCTCTGAAATGAACTCACAGTAAAAAGTGAAACGGCTGTTTTTGTGCAAAGCTAACGTAATCTCACGTCATATTAATCTAAATATAATAATACAATAACATATAATAATTGTACTTCTATTACAGCCTTTCTGAATGTATTCAGCATGAACAATAAAAACAAAGTGGATATTGTAGATGAGTCACTGCATACAGCTGTAATGGCTCCTTACTCTCTTGCTCTCTTATTACTAACTATCCTCTCCACAGCCAGGAGAAGAGAGTTCCATCTGGTGTAATTTGGCCTCAAGAATTCTGCTGTCATGGTGGATCAGCTGCTACTCTCCCACAGACTTCCACACTTTAGACTGTGTTGGTGTTTGCCTCACTTACATCAAGGCAGAGTAAAATGTATAACAATGATAATTTCACTTTTGGGACTAGAGCTGAAAAAATGTGGGAACCCCCACCAAAGTACTACCATCACCCTAGGACTACCATCACCTTAGAATTACCATCACCCCAGTACTACCATCACCCTAGAACTACCATCACCCTAGTACTCAGCACTCAGCATTCAACACCATCATCCCCTCCAAGCTGATGTCCAAACTCCTTCAGCTGGGTATCAACACCTCCCTCTGCAACTGGATAATGGACTTCCTCACCAATAGACCCCAGTCTGTTAGACTGAACACCAACACCTCCTCAACACTCACCCTGAACACCGGGGTCCCACAAGGCTGCGTGCTGCTCACCTACGACTGCATACCTGTGCATGGCTCTAACTCCATCATCAATGAGACAGCCTACAGGGAGGAGGTCCAGCACCTTACAGCTTGGTGTGCCAAAAACAACTTGGCACTCAACACCAAGAAGACCAAGGAGCTCATCATGGACCACAGGAGGACCAAGGGTGTCACACACTCCCCAATCCATATGAATGGAACGGAGGTTGAGCGTGTCACCAGCTTCAAGTTCCTGGGCGTTCACATCTCTGAGGACCTCTCTTGGTCCCTCAACTCCTCCGCCCTGGTCAAGAAGGCTCAACAGCGCCTCTTCTTCTTGAGGAGACTGAAGAAGGTACATCTCTCTTCTCAGATCCTGGTGAACTTCTACCGCTGCACCATCGAGAGCATTCTGACCAACTGCATCACAAGTCTGGTATAGCAACTGCACCGCCTCGGACAGGACACTACTGCAGAGTCGTGAAAACAGCCCAACGCATCACCAGCTGCCCCTCCCAACCATCAAGGCTGTCCAGCGCAAGTGCTGCCTGCGAAGGGTGGGCAGCATTGGCAAGGACAGCTCCCACCCCAGTCACAATCTCTTCAGCCTCCTACCCTCTGGGAGGCGCTACAAATCCCTCCGGACCCGGACCAGCAGATTCAGAGACAGCTTCGTCCCCAGGGCCGTCTCTCTTCTGAAGTCTTCAACCCGGTGAGTCCCCCCACCCCCGACATCTGCAAACTTGCACTATTCCCTACCCCCTCTCCCTACACCACCACCACCCTCCTAACTGCACATTGACTCCAGCACCACCGTCAGACTTGCACACTGTACATTTGCACTACCCCGTGTACTGTATATTACTGTACATTATTGTATATACCCTGTACTGTATATGTACTGTATATACTCCACTGTTCTCTTTGTATATTCTCTGCAGATCCCACATTGCACGGCGACTCTAGACCCGGACCCACCAGACACTTGCACTGCTCCCTGTATATACCCCGCTGTACACCTCAGTGTATATGCACTACTGCATATACAGTACCTCCGTCCATACTGTACATACATCTATATTTATGAACATATCCTATATGCACTGTAGATTCCATATATATTCTAATACGTATTGTAGATTCTGTATATTCTTATATGCACTGTAGACTCTGTATCATTTCTGAGGATACCTCTGCCCATACAGTACATATCCCAATGTATATCTCTGTCTATACTGTACATTCCTCAATGTATCGCGTTCACCATATATATAGACATATCTATATGCACTCAGTAGATTCAGTATATTCCTGTAGATGGTGTACATTCTCTGTACATTCTCTGTATATTCTGCTCATACTGCTACTGTTGCCGTTCACTGTTATACTGTTGCACTTTTGCTACTACTTTGCACTTCTGGTTAGATGCTAACTGCATTTTGTTGTACTGGTATGCGTACTGACAATAAAGTTGAATCTAATCTAATCTAATTTAATCTAACCCTAGAACAGTGACGTGCGGTGAGGTTTATAGCTGGTGAGGCACTGATGTAATCAGAATCAGATTTACAAATATATGCACTCAGCGCAGATTATTTGCCATTTGATTGGCAGCAGTTTATGGGTTATGTTTCATTTCTGCATTCTTTACACATACAAAATGTCGCCCACAAAATGCACAAAATGCACGAGTGCACGGGTGCACGAGACGGAAAAATAAAGTCACTGC
>OMOU01042554.1:0-12382 GCA_900312585.1 Malacocephalus occidentalis
AAGGCTGCACCCCATGGAACACCAGAGAATGCATAAGCCACGCATGGGCCCCGGTCGTGCACCAGTTATGGCTCAGAATTAGCCACGGTCGTGGATTAAAGGTGCCTTCGTTTGTTTTGTTCGTCAGGGAAAACGACCCCGGCTGGGATACAGAGATCAAGGATGATGTCATCGAGGAGTGCAACAAACACGGGGGAATCGTTCACGTGTACGTCGATAAGAACTCTGCTGAGGTGAGTCATAGCGCGCAGGCGTGTCTAGTGTTGAGCGTTTGTTTGTGTCCCCCCGGTCGGTCACACCCATACATGTGAAACGTTGTGTTCCCACCTCTTCCTCACCCCAGGGAAACGTCTACGTCAAATGCCCTTCAATACCAGCGGCCATGGCCACCGTTAACGCACTTCATGGACGCTGGTTCGCCGGTACGTACGCGTGACCGTTCCTTGTCTTTCATGCATGCCCAATATGGATATCTTGTCACGCGCCTGATCCTGTTTTTATTCTCTCCAGGTAAAATGATTAAAGCAGCATACGTCCCGTTACCAACATATCACAACCTGTTCCCGGACTCCGTAATGGCAAATCAACTACTGGTGCCCACACGCAGATAGGCCTGAGAAGCTATTCAACACAGAATGTATATACAGAAGTTTTTTTTTGTTTGTTTTTCTCCACATATGGTAGTCTTAGATTGGTTGAGATGGTCATATGGTAAACTACTGCCATCTGTTTCTCAGTTAGCCTGTCCATTTTAATGTTCTACATTTTTCCCGGGTTTGTAATGTAAATAACCACAACCAACAAAATTCACTGTAATTTTGTAATCTCATTTACCTGCCCTACCTAACCAGCAGACTTTTATGTTGAGATTAATAAAGCAGATTGTTTAACGCAAACCAATCCATGTTGAGGTGTAGGAGATGCAAGACCTGATTTGGGGAATACATTTATTTACAAATAAAACGTGCAAAAACATGACGCTGTCGTGGTTGTTTTGTGACCTTGACTTGGATTAGAACTGCCATGAGTAGATTGATGAAACAAATGGCGTATTTATTTTTGAATAGTTACACTTTGCATCCGACGTGTATGTGCACCCATTAGTGAATGCACCTGGTTATGAAATACTGCTTGGGTCAGTGATGTGCTACACCAAGGTTAAAGGGTGACTACGTTAGTAAAGCCACTCCCTACATTCCACATAGCACTGCAGTTACCGCCTCACTACACATTCTGATTATAGAGTCAAGTGCCTTATGGATCATACCACTTTGTTAGAGCGGCCTATCAGTTGGTACAGTCCACTGGGTGGACACTAACTTGTGATGTCAAACTGGAGATTCTGAAACCTCTTGCAATGACTAATCACACTCACACCTGGGCCCAGTTCAGTATTGGCCATGTTCCCCAATAGAGAACATACACTCTGGGTAACCTGCTCATCTTTATGAAATTAACCAGGCTGGCCAATGCAATTGACACAGCTTTCGCCACAACACTCATGGTTGATCTGTCCACTCCTAGAGTGTCACCAACAACTTGGTAGAAAGTCCCAGATGCAACGAGGCGCAGACTCTTGGCTTCTGTGTGGAGGTTTTGGCCTGACGACGTCTGCAATGTACATAATATCTGCACTCCTAAAGTGAAACCGAGCATACAGTTCCCTCAGTGGTGTATTGCTCCAGTGGTTTTGTAGGCTCAAAATACACCCCTTGACGGCTTCCCCTCCCACCAAACCAGTGGTGGAGAAATACCTGCCATGTCAGTGCCTGTCTGAGAAAGACTGAAATAGCTGGCTGTGTAATTGGTCTTCTAAAACACACACCCATTTAACATCAATCAGCTGATGTGCTTTGGCTTGTGTTCAATTAGATCAATCATGCTCAAGGCCTAGAAAGTCTATGGTCACCAAAGAGGTGGAACCACAGGCTCAAAAGGACCCAACTTCAATGTTGAAGAAACCCATGCAATGCCCATGGATGTTCTAAGAAGTGACCAATAAAAAGGGATCGGATGAAATCACTCAAAATGTGAACGCAATGGGGTCTGGCCAGAAGTGGGCCATGGAACAAGTGAAATGTAGATGGAAGAATCTAAAGGCCAGGGCAACAAATGACCATGCTGAGGCAAAAACAACACCCAAACAGGCAACAAGCCCTTTGGGAGTGATTGCACAGATGTGGTTCTTGATATTATTGGAGGTGAAATATTTATTCTGGATCTCAGCCCTGTTATTGAGGTAGAGGGAATCATCACTGGTAGAGCCAGTAGTTAACGAGAAAAAGAGTCTGGAAGCATTCTTTGCCAATCAAAGATGCCTACAAGTCACTTGTGAAACAAGAACCCGAAAGAAGAGAAGTACAGATTCATCAGGCAGGGGAACAAATCATTCTTGCCTACCTACAGCAAACCAAGGCCAGATTGGAGATCCACCTCCTAAAAGGGCCTTTGTGTTTTCCATCTTTTCAAATAAAAACACCATGCTGGCTAACCGACCTGTTGTTCTTTACACAACTAGTAGACCATGTTGTGATATGTTGTCCCATTAAGAGCACTGGTAATCCGGATTTAGTCATGTTGAACATTTCCAATGTTGCTTTGAAAAACTGGCACAAAAGTAAGTATGGATTACCTGATCCTTGATAACAAAATGTCCAAAATCCAGATCATAATGATCCCGATTAATTTAGTGGAACAACTGGGCACTGGTGGTATAATGGGACCCCTTTAAGCAAAACATTTAACGTTTGGAAAAATGTCTGCTTGTAGTGCACGATGAATCACAGCATATTTCAGTCCCAAGTCATTGTCATTACGTACAGATAAGCCAAACGATCCGGAGAAACCATGGTCCATGTTGTGTAACAGATGACACAAGACTGGTTTATTGCAGAAATTCTATTTTTTTTATCCAACAAAAGCTTCCATTGCAACAGCAAAATGGTTTAATAAACTTAATTAAATTGAACACGCAATCAAAAGTACCAAGTAGAATTCTACTTTTTAAATATTTTACCATTTTTTTCTGAATATTACTTTTTAATTTCTTCCTTCAGGTGTTTGAAATGCAATGTCCTGAGACACCTGTGGTGAGGCGGAAGAAATAAAAGCATAAACCATGTATCAAGCATTAGCTTGACACACAACACACTCAATAGACAAGCCTGAACAAGCATTGGACATGGGAGCGTCAAGTACAGGCTAAATTTAGCACCAAAGTCACAGCGCCTTCGCTTCCTTTAAGAAAGCAGAGTGGTGGAAGTCATTGTGGGTAAACGGAAAAAAACACAAGCAAACCAGGAAGTGTGACAGAATACACAAGTCAGTGACACAACCTAACCGATGACTTGATACATGATGAGAGAGAGAGGGGGAGAGAGGGAGAGTGGTAGCTGACCTGAAGAGGGAGGTTCTTTACTTAGAAGAGCATTCCTTAGCCTGGTGAGCCTGCAGCACAGCCACCGCCTCCTCCACCTGACGAGGAGTTCAAAGGAGTTTTAGCCAGACACGCTTCGATAAAATCAATTGCATTTCTCCTGAAACTCGGCTCGTTAACTCATCACGACTGTAGACCTCACACCAGTGGAGATTTTGGGGGTAAAACGTGTTAGCCCATTATATGAACCGTGCCTTGGAGTGCAGGGACTCCGGGGACTCCAGCATGTGCAGCAGCTCAGAGTTATCTATCTCCAGCAGCATTCCAGTGATCTTCCCTGCCAGGCTGGGGTGATGCGCCTGGATCAGTGGGTACAGTCGCTCACCTGGGAGGGGGGAGGGAGGAGCAACGGTAAAACGAGTGAGTGTGCCAAATGCTTTGCATGGTGGCGGGGACCTTCAACAGAGTCGGACGCACCCAGCAGCTGCTTCTGGTCCATGAGCGGCGCGGCGGCCAGCATCGAGGCTGTGAGGGGATCCTGGCCTCTGACTTGCATGGCGGGCCCCATGGAGGCCATGGGGATGGCCTGGCAACCACAATGTAAACATACACAGGGCATTACTTCACTGCACTGTACATCGGCGAGCAGAGTTTACATTTAGACAAGAACATGAACCAGGCAGCCTTCGGTAAAAGGAGATGCATGGTTATCATCATTTCAGCTCAATCCGCGATACGAGAACGGGGCGAGTCAAAGACCTCAAAATAATAATTGCTTGTTTTTGCTTTAGATTTATTTTCTTTTAACCAAAGTTTCGCAATTTCTCCCGCCCAAAAGAATGTCTGTTCTTGCACTCGCACGACATAACCTCAATATAATTGCCCATTTTGAAATATTTCCACAGTTTCCTTTGTGCCAGGGGAGTTTCAAGCCTGTACACAATCGGGGGCTGTTACATTCACACCGGTGCTGGGCTGCACACAGCTGGTTTTACCTTGCAGCCTATACTTCTCAATGTTTAACGTAATATCCATTGGGAACATTTTGAAGCATTTGAGATGCATCCACCCGTTTAATTAGACCAGGGTACTTTCCCTATTGTGTAGTCTACAAGTATACACCGCTAGACACATTGGAACCATGCCGCTGAGCGCATCTTTAGTTCCCCGGGTCAAATCAGCCGGAATTATTTAGCTGAATATCAGACGTCATTGGGACCGGCATGTAGCAGACATTCGCAGATCGCCCATCTCTATGCGTCTGTAAACTGGTAATGGAAACACAGCTTAACGCAGCACGCTCCGACGTGGCCGCGGCGTGTTTAGCGAGGGGAATGATGGCCAGACAACAACACCCCCTGGAACAATCATTCTCTGCCAAGGTCTCGTCAGTCTGGAAGGGACGATGGGACTACGAATGACCTCAGACCGGCAGAAGGACCTGAATTAGTCCCTCTACTGCAGACTTGACAGCCAATGGAACAGTCCAGACTCTGACCCACGCACCCCCACCCCTCAGCTAGCACACCTCTTCTTTCCTGGACAGAGACCCTCCAGGCATACCCCCTTTTCCACCAATGAAAACCCAAGTCCTGGTTCTGGGCTGGTGCCGGTTCGCAGTTGGTTCGACTCTCACACTTCCTAAGAACTAGTGTGCTTTTCCACTGGCGGCTAGAGCCACATAATGACATCACCGCGCGCGGCCGTGTACCTCTCCGCTTTCCCAGCAACGCCCCGACTTTGAGCACAGTCATTCATTGTTGACTGCGCTCGCTGTATAAAACAGGTTTTGCTGCCAACTTTGGGTGGCTGGCCGGGGTAGGTGGAGTTCCTCGTGAGTTTGACCAGTTTTATAATCATGACCGTCTGCCAGGAACAATCCTCAACTGAAAGTGACATGTACAGAAGCATAGTGCTGTTGTGACGGTAGAAACATAGAAATACAATTGCTTTTTTTTGGTTACATTTTTGCGTAAAGGAGATCAACCTGGCCATACAATGGTGTAGCGGTCCCTCATCTCTTCCTAAGAAAACATCATGATGCAGTCAAGTCAAGAGCATGCCAGCCTGAAACGGAACATGACACTACCTGTTGTCTCGCCATAGACGCAGGGAGGGAGATGACCTGCAGGGTATTCCTAACGGCAGGGGGGTACTTGTACTGGCCGCCTCTGGACATAGCAGCGATGTCACCCCGGCCTCCCATGGTCTGGGTTCCGATATTGGCTTGGATACACACGGCGGCACGGTTCGAGGTTAGTGCCTTGTGTGGCCAACGCAGCTTCACAAAAGCACTCTGCACGGCAGAGACAAAGAAGAGCATACTTGTTTTTTGGTACTTCAAGTTAGGGACTTGGGTGGAAGCCTGCCTGACCGTTGCGATGGGTGTGGACAAGCGTCTGGGTATGGCAGCTCCAACAAGCTGGGGTGAGTAAGGACCTATGGAGGGGCAAAATAGCATAGCATTTTCATTCATTTAGAGTACATTTTAGAGCAGAACTGCCATACAAGGTTGCATGTCAAAACACAACACGGTGACTACGTTTACATGCACAACATATTCTGGTTTTTGCCCTTATTCCTAAAAAGACAACATTCCTACCAAGCGGTCTACATGGCTAGCGAGTATTAATATTCAGTGTTTCCTTGATATACACCTAGCAATACAGTACCGCATATCAAGGCCCGCCTCCAGTAGGTGCACGGATACACAAGGAAAGGTGTTCCGCACCTTTTCTTCCTGGAGGGGGCGGGGCCTTACTGGGGGGGGCCACCGTGACGCCCGAAAGCTCTAAAGACAATTGGCAGACTCCCTCACAGAGCGGTGCGTGGGAAAGGACTCGTCTTAAATGCAAGTTATGTTTAGGAATGCACCGATGTATCGGTCAACACTGCTGCCGCGGTAAAGTCAAGTCAATTCTATTTTTATCGCCATAGTGATTTAGTTAACTAAATCGTAAGCTAAAGATGTGAAATGACTTGATGTACATCTCCAACATTCCTTGGATGTTTCGACCCTGAACCGTAACCCCCTCCCCCGTTGGCGGGTCGGCAGTGGGGGCTAAACCACTGCCCATCTCCTACTGGCTTCCAGCTTGGCTGCTCTCTCCTGTTCCATAAGAGGCTCTTTCTGCTGCCTCCCCCATCCTGCCAGCTGCTGCCCTCCTCTCCTTTCCCCGTTGTTCCAATGGCTGGGAGCATTCTCCACACTGAGTGACTGCGCAGGGAATCCTCCACCACTGACCCCGACCGGGAATAGCCATGCCTGCCATCCTTTCCCCAGGCAGTCATGCAGAAGGTCCTGGTATTTTGCATTGAATGAGAAAGTGTGTGTGTGTCTATATATATAGACACACACACACACACACACACTTGCATGTTGACATCAAAGTCTTTAAATGTGTGCGTTTCTCCTTCAGACCAGACATCTACCCCAGCCTTCAAACTGCTGGTTGGTTAGTTTGTTTACAACAGACAGAGCTGACCGTAAACAGGCCAAACTGCCGTAAAAACCCTTACTGAGATGCATATACTGAATGCGCTGTATCCATGTCCAAATAATGCTCCTAAAACACCAAAAAACATCGCCATATCCCACACGTCTTCATCGGAAAATTGCACTTTTGGAATAAGGCCAAATTTGGAATATCCAAAACGGAATATGCCGTTTACATGACCCGTATCAAATTCCGAATATTGTCATTTTCCGAATGGTAGTGGAATATCAGTG
Source organism: Malacocephalus occidentalis (assembly GCA_900312585.1). Classification (NCBI taxonomy): domain Eukaryota; kingdom Metazoa; phylum Chordata; class Actinopteri; order Gadiformes; family Macrouridae; genus Malacocephalus; species Malacocephalus occidentalis. Next base: position 7,107 of record OMOU01042554.1, read on the forward strand.
TGCATGTAAACGTACTGACGCCACTGAAACACAGGAATATCTGTCACTTCTACATCACCTTGTGCCCTGGGTGGCTGAGCGGTCCAGCGAGGTGCAGCCTTAATACCACCCACAGCACTGGGGTCGTAGTAGGAGCGACTCGGGGGCTGGGGGTCCAATAAAAATAACTCAAATCACTTCATGTTGACACATTGTCCAACGTGTCAACACAATGACAATGGACCCTTTTCCACAGGTCATCAATCGTAGGCGTGAAGTCACATCTTGTTCCTGTAACTTTAACGTTCGGTCAGTTCTATGCATGTCTGTCACGGACCCAAAACGGACCCATAATTAGCGTTACGCGCTACGCCTGTAGCTTTTCCTGCTGTGACGAGGGCGCTCCTTTAGCGGCCGACTCCGCACACGTCGCCGTCGTCGTCGTCCCGAACCGCCGTCTTACCTGCGGCACCGTGGAGACATAGTAGCCCGTCTGCTGGTATGCGTCGATGATGGGGCTGGGCATGGACCTGACGGTGGAGAGCCTCTGCAGGTACTTGTTGGTGAGGATGGCCCTGCGCTCCTCCTTGTGCTGCGCCAGCGCCACGTACAGCGGCTTGGTGGCGACGATGCGTCCGTTCATCTCCGTGACGGCTTTGGTGGCTTCCTCGGGGGACGAGAAGCACACGAAGCCAAAGCCCTTGCTCTGGCAACCGTCCGTCATGACCTGCGGAGGGGAGAGGCCAGGGCCATTGGTTGCAACATCTTTGAAAGAGTTGAAACGATAATGAGATAAGGCCTTGAATGAATGCAGTTCCATTTTTCTTTTATAGAAAAAAAAAGATACATTTGAAGACAACATGAAGTGATTATATAAACATTGAGCCATGTGACCCGCGCACAAACTATATGCAATGAATAAATGACATTTAGTGGGCACACCCTTGGCAAGGTGCGAGTGAGGGCTGTACCTTGGCACTCGTAATAGTCCCATAAGGGGAAAACTCCTTCCGGAGTCTCTCGTCATTAATGGTGTCATCCAGGTTCTTCACGTACAAGTTCACTCCCTGGAACCAGACGAGAGGGAAGAAAAGCATGGACCGACAAGGCACCAGGACATGCAAACCGAGCAGCATCAACTTTAGCTCAAGCTCCCCAGGACCAAGAGAACAAATAGAATGGAATGGTCTCTGTATGTATGCATACGTGCAGCACGTGTCCTTTGATTGTCTTGACAACCGTTCATCCGATCGACTGCACGCCGAACAGGAAGTGCAGTGTAGTGTGTTTGGATGAGTGCTTGTGGGGAAAGCTGCGGGCGGTCGGCCCGTTCCCACCGGGTGCGGGACTACACTGCGGGGCGTACTGCTGAGGCGTTACACGGAGACACTTCACTGAATACACCGGCCGTATAGACAGGTATGCTTTTATGTATACCTCATGTACCTCGGCGAGGCAAAAGATCCATCATGCTTTAATAAGACTCATGGACATTTGAGACCCCTTGCTTCTTTTTAAATGCTTGAACGTTAATCAGAAAATGTCCAGTGATTTCCGGCGGCGGCGTACGGTACCTGATAGCGCTGAATGCGGTCCAGTTTAATCCGGTCAAACTTGCGCTTGAGCTCCCCTTGTCTCTCCGTCCTCTTCTGCGCTCGACCGACGTACAGGACTTTACCGTTCAGATCCTTCCCATTCATGTCCTCCACCGCCTGAAGGACACCGCACAAAACGCACGACTACATGAGGTCCATAGCACACAGACGCCTAGACATAAAGGCATGGTTCATTTACAACACTTTGCCGCAACCACCGCCGCCACCACTAGTATACAGACATGCCAATTGACATGAGGGAGGACTCTCGTCCAATAGCGAGCGTGCACACAAGCCCCACCTTTTGAGCATCGATGTGGCTTCCATAGTTGACGAAGCCAAATCCCCGGGAACGCCCCCGCTCGTCCTTCATCACCCTCACACTGAGGGTCTTACCTGGGGTCAAAGAGCACAGCCGGCCCATTAACCCAAACCCAAACGCCGTCCGTAGCGATGCCTTGACTGCAGTGCCGTGCTGCCAGCCCAGGATAAAGAGAGGAATTACCAAAGTTGGAGAAAAGCTCCTTCAGTTTTTCATCAGTGTATTCCTCCCCAAAGTTTTTGATGTAGACATTGGTGAACGTCATAGCTTTGGCCCCAAACTCGTTCTCCCTTTCCTTGCGGGACTTGAAGTGGCCGACAAAGCTGCGAATAAAATGAATCACGAGGTTGCAAAAAAAAATAAAATAACAGGGGCAGGAAGACAATGTGGTTAAACAGATGTAGAACACTGTTCTGATGACGCGCACTCTCTCCATACTATAATGCATCACACACAAGGTCAACGTCACAAACAGGGTGACAACATTGATTATTGTGGCAGTGTGTGTGTGTGTGTGTGTGTGTTTGATGTAGCATTGCGGCAGGAGACTGCTACAATGACAAAAACAAGGACACACACACACACACACACACACACACACGCACGCACGCACGGACACACACACACACACACACACCCTACTGATTCACTGACCTACTGCGGGATAACTGACATTTTTCCCCCAGGAAATGGCCCTGTGGGTTCAACAAGTCCAAATCCCTCCCTGCCTCTTGACTGAGCAAAAAACAAGTTAAAAGTCAACAAGTAATTTGCAAGTACAAACTGGTCTCAACATATACTACTTGTCGTTTATATATGCCTTGCTGTGGATATGATTTATTTGGTTATATTTCTCATTCCTAAAAAAATAAAGCTCTTTCTGCTGTAAATAGCGTGGATATTTCCGACTCCTCCCATTTGTGACACGTGTACTGGTCTTTTGCACGTGATGCGGGGCATTAACAGCTTTCCATCTCACTGCACATCCTGCGTGTGCACGTGGCGAATAAACTCACACTTTGCGGTCGTTCAACAGCATCCCGTTCATGGTTTCGATGGCACGGTTTGCAGCCTCTTGGGTCTCAAAGTGCACGAAGCCGTAGCCTTTGGAGCCTTTATCGTCACAAACAACCTGGGGATTCAAATGAGTCATTCGAGTCAAAAATACACCTCTAAAGTAAACATTTGCCTCGGGTTGTACACACGCGTTCCAAACCGTTCCAATTGCTTCAATCGTACAAGTGACGATTGAAAAGTGGATTGGCTTACCTTGCAGGACAAAATACTCCCAAAGGCTGAGAACGTATCGTACAGGGCCTTGTTGTCGATGGACTCGTCCATGTTTTTGATGAACACATTGCCCACGCCTGATTTCCTCAATCCTGGGTCACGCTGGGACCACATTATTCTGATGGGACGACCCTTGATCACTTCAAAGTTCATTGTGTCCAAGGCACACTCAGCTAAAAATAGAATATCGCAGAATAACATCATTCAAGCTTTATTTTGAACACAAAAACTCTGTTTAAATATATGTAAGGTGCACTGTACAGCTTCTAAACTAATTTACATTAGTAGGCTGTGTGGTAACCATTAAAATACATGGCCAGGAACTTGGTGACCAACATACAAATTGGCTTGGTTATTTATTTACATGCATTTCAATTTGGACTTTCAACTGAATGTGGTATTGCCAGGTCATCTGGGAACGCCGTTGTGCCTGTAATGCATGTAATGTACCATCGGCTGGTTGCTGGAAATTGATGTATGCATATCCCAGAGATCTGCGGGTGATGAGGTCCCTGCACACACGGATGGAGGTGATGGGCCCGGCGGGGGAGAACTTCTGGTACAGCATCGCCTCCGTAACATCAGGATGGAGGTCTCCCACATACAGGGATGCGAGAGGGTAGGCTGGTCCATGGGAGTTCATCTTGGCAGGCAACTACAAAATACATAAATCCAATTACAAGTCCAATTACATTGCATTAAAGTGTTTAACCAATTTGCATCACTTATTGAGGTTTACCACATTATTGATAAGAGCTACCTTGACATTGCAATATTTGGTAATCTACTTATATTTACCTTCACTTCAAAAAGGAATGAGTCTGCTGATGCCATTTGTCAATTTTAAAACGACATTTTATCCTCTAGAGCTACACTTTATTATAAACAAAAAGGAACACAGGATAATAGTAGGGCGTTGTTGCAAATATATGTCATGTATATTTGGGTTTGAGATCGTAAATGTATGTTTAATATAACAATGTATTCATATTTAATACAACTTCAGAAAGGTCGTTTCTTAAAAACTACACGCGCAGCCAAGAAGCTAGGCTATCTACCGAAGCTAACCTTCATACATAAAATGTAAAATAATATAGAATTAACTCCGAAAAAAATTACGCTGAAACGGGAAACATATGTAGTTAAGTTTAGGCTACGCGTACATGTCGTTTTAATTAACGTGCGCAGTGTATTTGGGATCATCCACACTACTTCATAACAATGAAGACCATAACGGGACGGAAGACTACCGAAACGAGCTCGTCTTACGGTTCTACGGCGCACGGCGTGTCGCGGCGGGCGTTATCTACGCTGCTCCCAGCAGGCGAGGCTTCTCTCGCCGTCCACACACGATACAGAAAATTGTAATTGTACGTAAAACTGTAATTATACAAACTTTAATTGTACTTCGGAACACGTGCCAGGTGAGTCCGCAGCGCGTGCTGCCGGAGTTGTTGAACTTCACCCGCAGCGCGGCGGCGCTCGTACGCTATTAGCGCTCGGGCTGACTCGACTCCGCCAGAGAAAATAGTTCGGAGGCCCGGAGCCACTAACTCTCTGATGTGGAAAAAGAAAAGTGAATTTATTTAACGTTCACGGTGAAGTGAACTTTAAAACACCTGTGACTTATGCATTTCTAAACTAAGAAAAATATGACAATTATTTGGAACAATCATTTTTGATTGATGAAATCAAATTAAAGGCCAACAACTTGTTATTGTTGCTCCAAGTGCAATATGCTACTTTAGGAAAAGAAAGACATTTAGCTTGTTATCTTAAACGAAACTTTTATTTCACTGAATGGTCTTTGACACTTTCCTATTTCTTACACGTATAGTGAAACTAGAATGATTTTAAAGATACATACACAAATCTAGAATTACACCAACCATTGTTTATCTCCATTTCATCATTGCTTTAGAGCTATTCTAAGTTTTCACAACCACGCGTGTGCACTGGGTAATAGGACTGTTACAGAAGCAATTTTAACCAGAAGACTTGTCAATAAAAACAAAGCAAATTGAGATAGCCGATATACAGACAGACTTTGTTCCACATTCACTAACTGCATTTTCATCAAGCAGATAAGA